>BLKR01010199.1:0-65345 GCA_011170035.1 Teleogryllus occipitalis
GTTTTTGTAGCTTGTTTGTAACCTTATTTGATTAGTAGCATTTGTGACATTACTTGTAATACTGGTTTTGGGCAAGTAGCACCGCATCTCTCTCTAAATTCCACATGCATTTTGAATTTCCTTGGCACAATACTCTAATTTTAATGTTGAAAATAACCGTTGTCTTACCTTGAATTTTTTTCACAGCAAGAAAGTGTATTTAACTGGCTATAAATAAACAATATATTAATCTTGTACTGCTTGCTTGGCTGCCTATTGGGAATTATTTGGCATGAATTTGTAATGGAAACTGAAGTATAATATACTTTTGATTTGAATTATTTAACAAGCAATGAGGGTTTACTGTGTAATAACTGCATGTTCAGGGAGAAGCTTATAGTAATGTAGTCACAATAAGAGAGTAGATTCAATATTATTATGCAACTATATATTTAATGTGCCATTTATATTGATTGTGTACATTCCTGTTTAAATAAACATCTTTAAAAAAAATCAAAAAGTCATATTTATTACCATTTATCCCAATCTTATGAATCACACCCTATTGAAATGGTGAAAAAATGGGTAAAGAGAGAGACTGTCTCTGGTAACAATGGATAAGTTATTGAAGACTGACTTATACTAATGATGATATTCATTATTTTTTTTGAACTTATTTTTAAAAGCTAATGAATAATTGAACAAATAAATCAAATGGATGCATTTGCATTGATATTGACATAACTGAACTGTTAGGAACAATTCATTAGATCTCTTAAAAACTACCATGTATATCACGTTAATTAACTTCAATAATTGTGGTATTTATTTGCGTTCAATAAAACTCATTACTACCAGTTCAAAACGTGAAGGAACTGTTGACACATCTCAAAAGCATATTAATAACATAAGAAGTATGACCGCAAGATAGCAGGAGTAGTATTTTTCATTTGCACTTGACACTTTTTAACACTTCTTAAGCTTGCAATAGTTGATAATTCTTACTTAACTTAATAATTATTCACAGAGTTAATATTCGTTTATAGATGAACATCTCTTTTTAATTCTACCGAAAAACGAATCATGTATTATTGAACAGTGGACAAGACTCGAGACCGCGCGAGGATTGTGAATGACAACAAACAAAACAAAAGCGAGAGACTTGATCAAGTTATAGTTCTGATTATTTATTCCGACAGGAAATCTTTCAAGCTGCCATATTGCGAATTTAGTGCGGCCTAATACGGCCTGGAGTATATTGTTGGAAGCTCGTAACATACTTGCTCAACAAATTTAGAAGTTCGATCAACGTAGCCTTTGCTAACCAACTCATTTTTACGATGCCTTCCGAAAGGTAATTTATGCATTAAAAATTTCTTTTTCGCGTCAATCAGGCATTTTAATATGACTTTATTCGTTGTGTGTAATTATGTTGCATTACATCTGATCAATGCTGACACTAAAACTGGCCAGCTGAATAAGTGGACAGAAATGACTCTATTATCGATCATTTTTGTGATTGTTTTTAAGAGACTGCAAATTGTTATAGCGCTCTTTATTTCTCACATTACGAACATGGGAAAACACTAATCATGGCCCAGCAAAATAAATTATTGGTTTCCTGTTTCCTATTAACCAACTGGTGTTTTCATATTTTGAGGTGTTAAAGTAGCGAAAATGTTCCCTTCCCTTTTCTTTGCGCAAATACCTGAAGACATATTTTGGAACAGGCCTTCCTGTACGAATAATTCCCTTTTCTCTACAAGAGTACAATGGAATATATTTTTTAATATCCTCAATTTTAAATGTATTTTCTGCCATAGCACAGTATCTTACCGCTATGTAGCACAAAAAGTGCACAAAAAAATAACAGTCACTCAAAAATAATATTCACAGTGTGAATAACTCGCACAGATCAAATAAATCCACAAGAAAAAGACCGTGGCATTACGTGGCAGGCGGCGCTTATACCAGTGGGTCGGCTCGTACGCATGCGAACACATCTGCAAGCCCAATTCAGTGCCAGCCTGGGCGGCGTGCCGCGGCAGTGCGCCCGGGTGGCGGCGCTTGCCAGCGTGCTGCATACAACCGAATGGAGATTCCAGAAAGTCAAGAGCGCATGCGCGAACTGCCTAATGTATTTAGATGGAGAACAACGTCATGCTCAGTTCGGGCCGGGTTGCGGCGCCTACTACCTCCGTCTCTTTCAACCGCTTTCTGTCTTCGTCTGCAACAGCAGTGTATGCTCAATGAAGGGCCGCGCGCCTACGCGAGCCAGCGTACTCGGTAGAATTTTAAAAATCAAGCTTGGTTCTCTATGGCGAGAGTGGTGATTTCAAAATATAATAATTACATTTAACTGTCTTTTCTCCAGGGTAGGCGCAGCATACCTAGCTTACCTGGAATGCACGCCACTGAGTAGAAGGTTTAAATTTTTCAGCAAGCATTGTAAAATAAGCTAATACAACGTTCTCAGAAAAAGAATTGGTTCTGTTTGAATTTCGCCACTCAATGAAATCATTGTATGATTTATCATAAAATTTTCTTGATTTTTCTGGTAACAAGTTGTTTGTTGATGCTTTCGCAGCTTCCACAATCTCTGGCGGTGTGCAGTCTACGTAATCTTCATCACTATTACTGCTGGAAGAATCCATAATGATAAATCAATGTGAGCGTTTTAACCTTACAAAGTGGCCACAATTATGTGAACTCGCATACTGTTTCGTGGTTCACCTGTCTTACGATAGTTGCGGAAGAGCACGCAGCGCCTCTGTAGGCGACTGCGAGAACCCTAAGTCGTTGTGTAATGAACTAGGACGAATGCGATTGATCGACAGGTGTGTTAGAATAATATTCTCGCACGGCTTGTGGAATTGGCATGATTACTGCATCCGATAACATGGAGAAATGAATACATTCTGCTATAGTCGTAGAGAAATATATTTTTTATGTCTTTCACGCCGTTAATATTCACATTAGTGGCGATTTGTTCACCATTATTAGAGAGTTTGTGCACCCTCGAACGTTAAAGCACTATCGATCTTCTGCGCATGCGCAGTTTAAGTTTTGCATCACTTTTGACATATGTGTATGAGCAGAAGAACGATAGTCGGTCCGCTAAGGCGGGCACAAACTCTCTATTATATTTATGAGTATATGTGCTTTAAATGATATCACATAATGTTTCTCGAAAAATCAACAGTTTTCTGCGAAAGGAGCTCAAAATTCCGCATTTTCAGAAACTCTCATACGCCATTTTCTGAAAAATTGCTCCAAAATGTTCCTTCAAACTTTTCCAACGCATGGTGCTAATTGCAGTTTAATAAGACATGTAGTTTACTTTGGGGTATTCTTTCGTTTTTTCAAAAATTACACGAATGTAATATTTTTGAAATATTTATTACGCCGTTAATGTGCACATATTCAGTGATTTGAAAACACAATTGCATTTATGAGTTAAAATGCTTCAAGTGACTTTAAATGAAGTTTTTCGAAAACTCAAAACGTTTGTGTGAAAAATAGCTTCAAATTTCGGATTTACTGTAACGCTTAAATGCCATTTTCTTAAAAATGGCTCCAAATTTTTCAATGAAAATTGAAATAATACTCTTAAATACTCTTAAAGTAATATTCCGGTTCTACTATTAAGAAATCGAAAAATTGAGAAAATGTCCAAAAGAATTACATTGATAGACAGCAGCTGGCAAGAGAATGAATAAAAAAATGTACTTTATTAGATGGCAGCTGGCAAGAAGGCACAAGATAGTAATGCCAGTCCACAACGGAAAATTGAAAACTTTACGACGAGAAAGTCTGTGCCATCCTGTAGCACCACTAGTTCACAACTGTGTTTGTTAATCTTCAATAATTAAGTCATAGGAAGATCCTCATTACAAGGTTTACAAGAAAAAGTGAGATCGTGCTTCATGTTTGGAAGGAACTACTTGTATTTGAAAGACAAAATAGATATTTGTAATTACGTGACACAGAATATCATTTGTTTAATATCTACAGTCAACTATGTTACCACAATATGGAATGGAAAGGAAACTGACAAATATAATTTGTCATGCATGCAGACCAGTGACGAATTAATGAATTTCAAAGACATTTCGTTAATTGTTGGAAGAAGAATCTATAATATAGTCAGAAGTGGATTAACAACTTTGTCGCCTATTGGCACGCCAAAATTGCCGCTTACTTTTTGCAGATAAGTTATAAAAGTAGGATAATTAATTGTTGATTGAAAATACGAGAGTCAACGAAGCTCTTGTATGAAAAGCTGCCTGATGCAGATGAATATTTACGAAATTCTTAAATAAGTAAATTTTATTATTTCTGATAGTTAATAAAAAATTATAATTTATTATGCCCTTTTGCTTGTTAAATTGATTTTTGATAAAACTTGCGAAACATCATATCTGATTCGAATCCCCAAAAGGGAATTATTTCTGCTTGACCATTTAGTAGAACAAAGGTGTTTCAGTTGTAGGTCTGCCCAACCTTAAATGAAGTAATAAATAATAAGCAGTGGTGCGTGGTGAAGAGATTAGTTTGTGTAAGCAATAAATTATATATAGCCCGTAAGCCATTAATTAGTTTCAAAAAGTTGGTTATTAAATTTCCGTGCATAGATTTTCGAAGTAGTAGTTACAGTAATGTCCGGCGTTGGCCTTCCTGTCTTAATACTGTTTTTCTTATCGTCAAAGTTCCGCGAAACAAAACTGTTCATCAATAAGTCACAAATCCCGAACATGTGTCCATCTATGCCGCTGCCTGCAGTAGAAAGACTCATGTTTGTGATCTTCCTGCCGAAACACAAAAGCAATCTTCCTGTTTGCGTACTCTAGGGTATAACTCACGCTGTAGTTTCACTTATAACGATAAACTAAAATCTGATTTAGCGCGTATAAGCATAAACACATACTACACTTACAATTACACACTTCATTGTACATACACCTACAGGCTTTTATCATTAAATGCCAAGATTTTCTTTTGAAACATTACTTCATTCAAGCAAGGTCCCGCAACTCAGCCGATTGCAGGGCCCCACGAAACGCACCGAGCACACAAGATCACACCCGAGCTTCCTCACATTTGGGGAAGCTCAGGTAAAAAGCACATTTCGGAGTAACAATTGGAATGGTAAACTTTCTATTTGTTTCTCGTCCGCTCAAAAATTGTTCACGCAAAATTTCGCTACCCCTCCACAAATTCAAAAGCGTTTGTGGAGCAAACTCGTACGTGCATAGACACACACATACACTCACTTTTGTAAAATAGATAATGGAATCAAATACACAAAGTCAGGGATACTCGGCATACCAAAAAATGTCTTAGTCTTGTGTGAAAGGAGGAAATATAACAATTTACCAGAAACGGTTTTGCAAACCTTTCCGACAGACGATTCCACTGCACCCTCTACCGTAGTTTCGGAGAAACTGAAAAATGTTATGTTCCTTTAATTTTGATTTAATATATAGAATTTATTTCCTCACCTACTGCACCCAAGAACGAGTAAATCTTATGGGTTTTGTGAATGCTAAGGTGGGAAGGAGGAACGAGAGGAGGCATTACGGTCGATAATACTGTTCCGGAAAACCAGTAATACAGAAGAATTTGACGGTTTTTGGCAATTTAAACGTTTTTATTTCCCTATTTATTATACTCAAATAAATCATATTGGGCTTTGTGAATGACGGTGTTCAAAATTACCGTAAGTAGGAATAAGTATTAGACGGCATTTGGAACTTTCGTAGTATTTATTTCCCCATCGTAGTATTGTATGTCTGGCGGATCAGCGGATATGGGGGACAGGAGGGTCGTCTTGTTGCCTTATTCCTTTGTCCCAACTTCTGTTTTTAGGGTAAAATGGCAATGTTTACAAATTGTGCACTTTTTACTTAACTGCGAGTATCTCCTTGCCTCCGCATCAGTCTAATCATCTTTGGAACAGCTAACATGCCTGGTACCTTACTCCGTGTAAATGTGTGATGAAGATAAAGCTCAAATTCTTCTAATCTGCTCGAGTTATGTGGAAAAAATCAACCGACATCCATCCATTCAGACATCGTGATAAAAAGAAATCGTCTCAGGGACTCTCAAAATGGAAATCCCGACCTAGAATTTTTGAACTGATTCCAATACGTTTTGTCAATGTCTTGTTTAACCGATGAAAAGTAATAATGCTTAAATAATATTACTTTTCGTTGTGTGCACTATATCTCTCATAGCAAGCAGTAGATCTCTAGGGTCATTTGGCATTGATTCTACATTAGGACCAGGTACTTACGTGTTCAATTTTTCCACTATAGATGTTCTGTCGTGCATAAGGCAACTCATCCTTTTCAAAATTAACGTTCACGGATGATATTGGTGCAGGCTTGAAGTCTTAAACAGTGCCATGTGTAGATTAATATCCATTGAATCATTGTTATATGACCCTTCTGAATCAGGGCTGTTTTTTAAAAGCTGGAAATTCTCAGTGGCGGATCCTATGGGGGCGTGGAGGGGGCGATAGGGGGGAGGGGCATATCCCCCCCCCAAAAAAAAAGGCTCAGAGTTTTCGTTTGTTACCTTTCTTTATTTAGCAAAATTGATTTAAATATTTATGCTTCAATGATGTAATTATTTAAAAAATAATATTGTATAGTATCATTTATGCACTACAAAAATTATATACAATGTAGTAGCAAATATGTAAATTATTTAACAAAAATCTATGATCCCCTCCCCCCCAAAAAAGATCGACTTAATCCGCCCCTGGAATTTCTTATTACAAGCAATAACTCGTTCACTTGGTTCGGCGTAGAAATATTGTGTTTTTATTACGGTGTAAGATATATTTCTTACATCGTGGTTTTTATTTTCTTTACAATGTTGTGAAGCAGAGAAAGCGGCCTTATTGCATCGCGAATAGAGTATCCGTCAAACTGTTGTTTCACATTCATTTTCATGTTTTTCTTAACACTTAAGGGTTCTTTTCGCTTAAACTGTCATTGAACTTTCTGACTACATGAAATATATATAGACAATTTTTGGAGCTTGTCGACTTTACGACATTTTCTCAATAATTTTGAACAACAGCAGAATATGTCACTTATCCATGTGTTAATGTTTGACTATTCAATATTTCAAAATAAATATTTCTTAAAATGATGTATGTCTTTCTTCTGCAGTAAATAAAAAAAAAATAAAATCTTAGAGAAATGTTCTCGAGTAACCTATTAACGGAAACCGTTCTTCGCCCAGGCAGATAAGGAAGTTAATGTAGTAAATCAGTTAAGGTATTTCAGTATTCCTTTAGATCACTTAGAGCGGGGTTGTCCAACTGGCGGCCCACGGTGCCGTTTATTGTGGCCCAGAAAGGTTTTTAGTCAAAAGTTAATGTCCCTTTATGTAAAAATAGGTTGTTTAGATTTAAGGATTTTTTTGGAAATTAAAAATTCAGAAATTAAAAATCACCCTAAAAGAGATTCATTGCGTTATTCATGGTACGGCCTGATGTCACACATGGGGAGGGTGTAGGTGTGTGGAAATCCCCCCCTCCTCGCGCCCCGTTCCAGCAGCCGGGTAAACTACAGAGATCATTACGGAGTACTGATGGTCTTTGCGGTAGGTGTGGATCGCCCGAGTAATGAAAATAAGGCCCGCAATCATATCAGGTGTTAGTTAGTTGTACCCCTTGAAGCCTTACAAGTTGGACCCCCTAACTTACAGAATATGTTGAGGCAGTCTCTGCAGCATCAATGGCAGGGCCGGATTTACATACAAGCAAAATAAGCAGATGCTTAGGAGGCTCCATCCATAGAGGGGCCACATACCGGAATAATGTTCATAAGATATTCGAAAAAAGGCACAAAATATGTTTGTATTTGTAAAATAATTGTTAATCATAAAGTATACAGTGTTAGAATGTTTGTATTTAATAATTAAAACTTTTTTAATTTGATTTTTTTCCCCAGAGCGACGGTTCTAAAATATTTTCAAGTCTGAAGACCCCCCAGAGGCCCCCACCAATAGGCTCATAAACAAAAAGTTATTCGTTCAGGCGACACTGGCCTTCTGACGACAATTTTCTTTATAGTCATCTGTACCAGGGACGCGCTCGCACATTTTTCAAAACAAGAACGTTCGATTATGTGTTGTTTTATTTTGTGATATCAAACTGCAAAATCCCCTCCCCCCAACAGTACGATCTCCCAAAAATCAGTACCGAAACGGCCTTTCGAGAGTAGTGCACCCCTATTTTTAACAGAAAATATTAACAGTACCGAATTATCTTTGAATGCGTCGTGTCGGATATTCTGTTATTATTGACAATTGTTATTTTCTTTTCACCACTTTTGGCATCTATCAGCTTCGCCTCAGCTATTATATGGCCTAACAATGTTTTTCACATTTGATGGGAAAGCGCTCACAATCAGATATTTAGGCTCACACATAATCAGTTACAGATGTCTGAAAATAAGAGAGCGTACTGGTAAAATACGGCCGACATCCCAAGACCTTAGAAATTTCTGTCACAGCGCTACTTAGTCACTCCCTATTCATTCTAATAATATATCTATTAAACTTTTTAATCCTTTTTTATTTTCTCTCTTTCACCTATATACTACATATAGCATAAGATGCACTTCAACTTAAGTAATATTACGATTGTCCATCGCAGTGGCGATTGCGAAATAGATGTCAATTTACACAAAACTGATTTCGAGGGAAATATCTTTAAAGTTTAGGATTAAATATGTAAGGTCCTGTGAGAAATGTACCAAATGACCTTTGTACTATAAAGGGGGAATTGACTTGTAAGCGTTTTATACTCATGTGTGCCCTTCGTAATTCTTGTTCGCATATTGGTGTTTAAGTTAATCTCTTGTTTTGTGACAAACATTTTATCCAATGCTACTGTATTCTGATTGTGTTATTCGACGGGGTGATGCAATTGATAACTGTAAAGAGATCAATTACGAGTAGTAACCTCCTTCGTGACACGTTTCTTAGGGCCTATGAAAGAGCTGAGAGCTTGAGAAACCTAAGTTTTTCAGGAAAGAAACATACTTATCCTATAATTATTTGTACTAATCGTCTCGATCAGGGGTGTTCAACTTGCAAACTCTCAAGGGCCCCAACCTTAATATGATTGTGGGCCATATTTTCATTACTCGGGCGATCCCCAATTGACTTCCTCATATTGTTGATCTCGGTAGTTCGCCCGGCTGCTCTAAAACAGTGCGGAATGGAACCATGCGTGATATCAGGGCGTGCTGGGCGTAACAAACACATTGGGAAGATTCTGAATCTGAATTACTAGAAAAAAGTCCTTAAATCTAAACGTTACCAATTTTTACACTAAGAGAGTGTTGTCCCCAACAGGGCGCGTGCGCTAGGCGCACTATGTTCTTGCCCGACATGGATGAAAGGGACTTTTAACTAATCCTTTCGCAGGCCGAAATAAATGCAGTTCGGGACACAAGTGGCCGCGGACTGCCATTTGGACAACACTGTTCAAGAGTGAATAAACGGATAACTTAACTTATTTGAATATCATTCATTTTAAATCATTTTGATAGTGGGACTAATCCGAGTTCTTGACTTGAGTTATCTTTTTATGAAATCCACGTTATGTTCGAAATACACACGTGTTCTTTACTCTTCAACCAGGTAGAATTTAACTGATCTGATTATATTCGTTCACGAAGACCCAAGTAGAGAATGACTTCCCTACTTGTACACTACTTATCTCATTTTCAGCAAACATTTGACTCACTAGGGTCAAAGATATAATTTAGAAGATACAATGATCTGTACCAGCAAATCATGATCAATCCAATTCAGAAATTATTATGTATATTTCAAAATCAAATAACCTCCTTTCGATAATGATAATATAAAGTGTTATGTAAAAAGAAAAGCTAGAAAATATCTTACTTAATCCATTGCCATTAATTCTGAATAATCCATAAATAAGGGGAAAATTCAAGTAAAAATATTTCAGTTAAAAGTTTTTAAAAATATAATTTTTTTTAAATCTTCAGAACTAGACTGTCATTTGTGAGGTAAGATGGAAAATCTTATCTTAAATCTCAAGAGAATTGATTTTTGTCATGTTCATTGTATGCTAGAGTTCCGTTTCGTAAAATAGGCGATGTTACAACAGACTCATTTCTCGACGCATCCAAGAGAAATATTATCTAAAGCAGTGGCTGAAGAAAGAATATAGTTACAAATATCGTCAGATGAATGTTGTTTTCTATTAGTAAATGTAAGGCGCCCATTAATTTTCAAAAGAAAAGAGGACGAAGAGTATTGTCTTAGGTCACAAGCAAGCGATCGCGTGGGTAGATTGTCGAACAAAACGGTGTGGGCGACTTGCTACGTTGCAAGGTTGATCGGTAGGGTCGGTGACCGGTCAACCGAGCGGGAAAAAGGCGAATGCCCTTGGCGAGAAATAAATCGAGGAGAGCCTGTGTTGCAATGTGTACTATAGGATCCCTATCGCCAAGAGTAAAAATCTCAAAAACGTGTTACTTATTTCATAAATCTAACCTATTTCTAGGAAATACTTTTGTCAGGCCTCGTTAGCCTCCGACTACTAACTAAACGTTCTTTTGTTCAACAAATTAGAAAGTCATACAAAAAATGACGTGCACATTTTATGTGAAGCTGTTCGAGAAGTGTAACAAAATCGTCTCTCCAATTTTGTTATAAAATTGTTTACAATGTCAAAAATGTGAATTTAGTCGTAATACAAATGCAAATGCAGTTCAATTAGTATGGAGACCTTAGTAAAATGCGATTCAAGGATTAGGTACACTCTCTAGGAACCGAACTTCATTGTACATTTGCATTCATTGTGAACTCGTATTTGCATAGTAATTATGTGTAGGTAAGTTTTCCACATTTTACTAATTTGTGTGTCTACCTAGGGGCTGAGTAACTTGAATGGAGGCGAACGATTAGTATAAATGTAACGAAATGAAAACCATAATCTGATTCCAAAAGACATCAACAACCAAGTGCTAATTTGCAAATCAATATTGTTCTCATTACCTCAATGATTTTTCGAGCGAAATACAAAGACTAATTTACTATTAACAATTATTCTGGGTGCAAATGACGACGGCGACTCTTAATTTGGGGAATATAATTCCTTTGGTTGTTTAAGATTAAATAACGGATGGAATTCAATATTAAAAACTAATTTTAGTATATGGGGCTTTCATAGAAAAGGTATGCACCAAAGAATGCGGAAAATGTGATATTAATGGTAGGCTATATTAATATTAGATGCAAGAACGAGATATTAATTGACAGAGAGAACGAAGAAGTTGTCGCTTATAGTTTCTTAACAATGAAACCTTCAGAAACATCTAATTGAAGACAATTGCAGCCTACTCAAAATTCTGTCTAAAAAATAAAATAAATAAGTTATCATCAGCAGGTTTCTCATTTCCGTGATTTTGGACTTAATATCTTCTTCCAGCAAGATCACGATACTATACTATTTCGTAAGATCCTTCTTGGTTTAACGATTGCAGCGAAGGCCTGCTTGTGTACGTAAACATCTTGGTCCAGGGTGACAGGGCATCCGCCTACTATTCGAAAGATATTAGATTTAACCACAATTAAGATATTCGTAATACAGCGCGCATAATACTCATAATCTGGAATAAATGCCTCTGATATGCAAAAATGTGTATGCCATTTTCGATAAGGCTTGCTTGTTATGGCAAGGCATTGATAAAGCAAATGATAATGCAGTACATTGTGTGAGTAGTACTCGCAGAGTACTCGTATCCGACTCTTTGCGGATTGATAGACAATGGGTTTGAAAATATTTTGAAGCTAGTAAATGAAGCATTTAGTAAATAATTTACATACACAAATATCTTTTCGAAACATTTCTTCTTCTAGTACTTCATGTAGTTGGTAGGCTGATTCTATTTATACAAAACTCCTCCGCGCTCTCTGACAAAATAATCAATATGGCTGTTGATGGCACAGCGAGTTACCGCGAGAATGCAGCTTGTTTGAAATTGAGGAACTTTTAAAGACATGTTGCTAACGGTAATTACTTCGTATCCTACAGCTGATTTTCGTCTTTTGAGAACAGTGTTGTTTGTTCTGGTGTGTAGCTCACGCCATGCAGTTAAATTGTGTTAATAATTTTATTGATGTAGGTTATGTGTTAAATTACGATTTCGTGGCGAGTTTCGTTGTTGTTTTTATGTGAAACTGGGCAAAGAGCGCGGGTGAGACGTCAAGAAAATATTAGTTTTTGAAAAGTGTTTGCATTTATTCATTCATTAATATTAAACTGGACCATAATATGCTGCTCAGTCTGGCACTGGGAAAAATGCGGTTATGTTTAAAGAGGCATTTCTTTTAATATTTTTATTATGAACTTTTCACTCTGTATTATATCATTCATTATTCATTTATTTTATGATTTTTTATAAGTATGTGCTTTAACCAGCTTATAGAGCTGATGTAGAAAACTATGAAAATGAATTAAAGTATTTGTGATGTTTTATTTTAATTTTTTACATTTCATTGACATGAAGTTTTACTTTACAAGAAATGTGTAGGAAGTACATAGTATACTGTGTAACAGTGGGAAAATGAACAGTTAATGTGTCACAATTTTGACATAATGACATTACAGTTAATAATTGCAATAGCAGCAGAGCCTTAAATATTCGCATTGTGTGGTTTGTATGTCCAGTTTTCTTTTGCTCAACCATTTCTCTGGAGCAAGTGACTGTGTAGTCAAAGCCTTATATACATATAATATTTGAACTTGACTAATATTATGCTTCCTTGGTCTTTTGTTCCAGAAATATCTACTTACGTTGTACCCTTGGAGTGAACCCTGATACTGTGTGTGTTGTAGTGCTTATGTTGCCAGGAAATCAGAGCTTTTTAATAGTCTTATTTATTTTCTTAATATTTACCATTTTGTGTTATCATGAGTGATCTGGATCAAGATGATGATAGCAGAAGCAGCATTAAAAATGATTCAGATGATAGTTTTAGGGGGAAGGTCAATAATGAGCTTATTGAAGCCATTCTTGGGGAAATGAAAAGTGAATTTAATAAATCATTTATCTCTGAGGTTAAGAAAGAAAAAGGAACAAAATGTGTTAATGCTGAAAGTAGCAGTACCAATGAAATTACTCAGGATAACAGTGAGTCTGCTGTTAAAGAATCTTGCCAGGAATCTGATATAGTGTCAAATTGTGATGCAAAATCTGAAGTTGTTGCTGAAGATAATGCAAGTGAGAAACCTCCTGACTTACTAAATACTTCTGGTAAAAAAGGAAGTAATGACGTGCAAGATAAAGACTGTTCCGATATTGCTCCATTGTTGGTGAGAGAGAGTGATGGAAATGTTCCATGTATTCTAATAACATTAAACTCAAATTGTGAAGTGGTGGAAAATCCTCAAAGTCTCAAAAAATTGAAAATAGAATCAAGTATCATGGATGAAAATTCACCATTGAAATCAAAAACTGAAGATCAACCCAGAGAGAGTTCAGTTACACCTGGAAAGCGATCATTACGTAGTCAGAAAGTATTACCAGAAACACCAGAACTTGCTATCGTCAAACGATCAGCAAGACGTCGTTCAAAGGATTCACCTCGTGAGTCTGTATTGCAGAGTGCAATTGCTCGAAAAGAGAAGTCATTCAGCAATCTTAGCCATAGTGAAGAGAAGTCTTGCTCAAGTAGAAATTTAAAAGTTTCTTCATTTCGGTCTCCTAGGCTGAGCCCTGTAGAAAAAGCTCAAACTGGAAAATCTAGATCTTCAGGAGTAGGAGAGAAAGGAAAACCTGTTAACTTGCCAAAATCACCCAGATTGTTGTCTCAAGTAGGATTGCTTCCATCCTCATCAACTTCAAAATCTGAAACTCAATCAAATGTTGATACACCTACAAAACCATTGGGAAAAACTAGGAGTAGTTCAGAGTTCAGTTCTAGTGGTAGTGCTTCTGATAATATTAAGCAAGAACCTGGTTCCAAGCCAACTTCAAAGTCACCTGTGCCAGCTAATGCTCCTGCAGCGTACACAAAAACTGGCAAGAGACGCTATAAACCATTCAAAGGTTTACGCTATTCTTTCACAAGTGGACCAGCAAAAAGGAGTAAAATTGGACGAAGATCAGTTCGTGAAAGACCTTGGCAAGAAAGTAATTCATCATTAAATATGACTCCAGGAAGAACAATATCTACCAGAAACACAAGAACAACTGTTCTTCAGAAGGAACCAGTTGCTATTAAAAGAGAGCCTGAACCTAAGAAGAAACATATTTATACCAAAACAGAAAAGAATAGTGTTCCAGTTACCAGTCATTTAGCTGAAAAGGGAAATCATGGTAAATTGATATGCTAAAGCATATTTGTGTAATAATAGATGGTAAATTAAAAAGAAAAATATATTATTTGTGCTCCTGTGTTTTTAAGGTGGTGCAGGGCGAAGTGACAGCCCTGTTGTGGCTGAAGCTTGTCAAACAGCTGTTCACAAAAGGAAAATGCAGCCCAGCATGGAAGATGATATTGAAGGTTGGTATATTTCTTGTTTTCTTTATTGAAAAATGTATAAAAGCTTTTCATACTATTCATATTCATACCTTTAAAGCTTAGTCATAGACTGCGTTAACTTTGTGCATGTGCATGTTTCTTGGGTCTTTTTTCCTCTGTGTTTCATGTCATGTATATTTTGAGAAGACTTTCTCATACATAAAATTGTTGTCTCAGGGCAACATGTGAGAATATTTTTAATTTACTAAATTTGTTTGCTTTTAATTTCCATTCATTTATTTTTTAAATTCCTTGAAAGGAAGAAATAAAACAATTAATTTTTGCTTTCAACCCCAAACAAATCATAAGTCGTGATGTCTGTTTTCGGTTGTATTTTATATTACTCAGTTCCAGGTTCTTGTGAAAACAGTTCTAAAGTATTACTGGGACAGATTCTTACTGGAAAAAAATTGAGCAAAACACGTGCATTTCAATCTTGAACTGTTACTTGTAACAAGATATTATTATCTCTTTCTGGAAACAAAACTTGTGAAAAAATATGATTATTGATTATGAAATCTGATTATGAAAATGATTTCATTTTTTTATCTTACCTGTGTTCACTTTTCCATGTAAAGAGTTTAATTTCCCTCCCAGGCAAAATAAAATGTCAAGTTTGTGTAATGTAGAATTGTTGCCTTTATGAAAGGCAACCTCAAACTTTTCCATTTAAATATTATTTGTTAAGAAAATTTGATTACAAGGAGATAAATATTGTATGGTGAAGAAAACTTCCTCTCTTGAAGATTAACAGAGAGAATGGAAGCATGAAAATGTATGTGTGTGTGTTGTGCAGAGCATGTTAGAACTGCTGAAAGCTGTTGGTTTTGGTTTTCCTGTTTCTTAGTGTTGTCATTGATTACAGCAGGACATGGGATTTTGTTTTATCTGATAGAAATCACAATGGTTGAAGTAGGTGTAGCTCATATGATTCCTAAAACAAAACAACACAAACTTCTGGCCCATATGACTTTTCCAATCCAAAACATTTGAGAAAGTTATGATTTATGTGTGTGAAGCAAAATATTTAAAAACTGATGTAACATTAATAACCACATTATTTACTGTAGTAATTTTTTTATTGAAATAAAAATTCTTGAGCAATATTTATAAGAATCTTGCTTTAATTTTCAATCCAATACCAACCAAGTGTAGACTGCAAATGAAAACAAGTTGACAGGTAATTTTGTTATTTAAATAGAGTAATTTTTGTTGAAAAGTAATTGTGTTTATTTTTGCGTCTTCTGGGTCAGAATCCTCAAAACAGTAAAGTTACTTTGGATTATTTTTCAATTTCAGCGTGAACGTAAATCACAAACTAATGGTGTGGTATGGTGGGTATCCATGCTTACACATTATGTCTGAAAATTTAATGACTATTCGAGACCTGGTGAATTTATCAGTTATTAAGTTAATGCTATTTAAATTTCTACAGACATTAGTGGGAAGCGCAGTCGCCACAATCATGTGCCTTCTCCAAGCCCTGCTGATGCCAATCAAGGACCTTCAAAGCCTGAATCTACTGCAATATCATCTGGAGTGAGTTTGACACCTTTTATCTTGTGTTTTTTGTTTTTGTTTTTTTGTTTACTTGCATGCTTGCTTGTTTGTTTCTACTCGATTGCATTAGGATTGATTAACTTTAGGAATCAAGGGAATTTAATTTGAAGAAATTTGAAATAATAAAAAAAACAACAATAAAGATCTCTTTAGCTTTAAAGGAATGAATTGTAGAACTTGTGTATTTGTGGAATGTTTATTTCAGGAAACAAAATTTTTTGTGTTTAATCGTTTTAAATTCTCAATTCTATTTTTGAAGGGATAAGTATAAAAAGTAATAAAATTGTCTTTACAGTTAAATTAAAACTTTTAGATGAAAACTTGAATAAACTTGTTCTTAGAATTTGAATTTACAATGTTTTCATATGAGAACAGTGGGTCTGAATGGATGGCTGAAAAAAAAACAACAACTCATTTGAGTGAACATTCACATTAATCTAAGAATTTTGCACTGATTCAATAATAAATAATTTTTTGGGAAGTAATGCAAATCAATCAGCATGCTGGATACTGTTACATTTAATGCATAGTATTGAATTCTTTTTGCATTGTTCACAAAATACTTGCCTCTCTCCTTTAATAATGTAATGACTTTCATTATAAAAACATGTTTGTGTTGTTGCCCTCTTTTCTACAATTACCACTTAACGAGTCACTTTTGTAGGGTTTAACATGAATATTTCTGAAGATGTGAGAGCAATCTTTTGTGTAAATTTGTACTGATCGATTTCTTCCTTCGATTCCATTGTACACAATCTGTAGATACATCAAAACATTTTGAACTACCATATGAAAGTGTAATAAGACTAATGCCATATTTTTCTATTTTCTACAATAGCAGCATCTACTCAGTTCAGTTTCCTCAAATCTGACCTATACCATTTTATCTCCAATCATTCATTTCGACTAATGAATGTATGGTTTCATAAAAGTTTTCAGAGTGCAAGATGTACTTGTTTTGGGCAAGTTATACTCATTTTTGGCTCTGTTAGATATAAATTTATGGAAAGTTTTGCTATACTATTTGGTCTGTGTTAACAAAGAATTTGCATGGAAAGCTTGAAAAGTCACTATCAGACGGAACATTTTAATTTCATTTGGCTAAAAATATAAACTTGCATTCACCGTTTTGAAGAACACATAAGTTGTAATAAATTCATATAGTTTGTATTTTAACATTATTGTAAAATTAGTTAAATATTTTTACCAAAATTCAGAAGCCAATCAAAAATTTCCCATTTCCTGATAGTAATTTCTGTTGTCTTCATTTATTCAATTTGTAAGTATTATTTTCTTTTTATTCTTTTGGTTAAATTTTTTTGAGTCCCTTTCAAAATTTAGAACCATGTCAGAACCTTTTCTCACGACCCCATTTAATATTTTTTTTATTGCCTTAGGCTTAAAATAAATTTTTTTTTTGAATAACCAATGAAGTCTCAGGTATAACTACACTATCTTATTCAGAAATAAATTAGGAAAGTAACTAAATCATTTTGTAAAACATCATTTTCAACTATTAGATCTGGAATCTCTTTCACAGTTAATCTGTGGAAGATATTTTACTCCCTCCCATTCAGTCCCACTACCCCATAAGGGAACATACTAATTTGGAGGTTTGTATCTTCATAGTTAAAATGTATAATAAGCATAATTTGAAGGATTGTAATATACTCTTTCTAGATACCAATAAGTAAACATAGATTTATAAATATTTCAAAAACATAAAAACACTTGATGAATTACTCAAGGCCATTGTATGTGCTACTCCTTATTTCCTAAAAACTTCTTTTATAATCAGAGAATCAAGAAACAGAATTGCTCAGAGATAAAAACAGATTTCTCTATAACTCAACAATACAAATTGATTGAATTTTCTGCTCTCTAGAGTATTGAATACTTGTGTTCTCAAATGGGAAGAGGATGTAAATAGGTTAACGAAAGTTTTTTGTTGCTTTCGTATTTTGGGATAATTTTGTTACAAAAATATTTTTTTGTAGGCTGGGACTGCAGCGCTGTGTTGCTGTCAGACAAAATCACAGCTTTTTGTGACAGCTCGTGGGCACAGTGGTGCTTCTGGAGGTGAGATGTATTGCCAGGCTGTGGACACCTTAGAAAACAGGACTGTTGGCTGCAGCAATACCATAGGGACAATAGATGTTCGTATGTGCCGACCCAGTGTGAAAGTGCCTTACATGATTTTGTGTGAGGTCCACCTCAATCGACTATTGCGGCATAATTGTTGTCCTGGATGTGGAATATTTTGCACTCAGGTAACTTTGATTCAAGCACTGTATGTATGATATATTGGAAAATCACTTTAGAACTTATGAGTATTTTTTAGAATTTTTGTTATTGATATTTGTCCTTTCACATATCTTAACTTTTCGTATTGGCCCCAAGTAATGATCAAAAAATATTTGTCGAGGTGTCCTGCAAAGTTAGAAAAATGAAAAACTCTGCTTAAATATGTTGTCAAAAGTATAATATTTGCGGTCCTGTTATTTTCACTTTTCCTTCCCTTTTTTGGCTGAAATTTTTTTGTTGTAATTATTTCTTGGCAGCGGAATAAGGAAAAAATATTTACACAAAAGAATAATATTACCTGCATTGGTAGTAAGGAGAACGCATATAATTATGAGATGCAGGGAGAGTGTGCTGATTTGTTTTAATGGTGTCTATGTTAAAATTATGACATTGGCAATATTTCTTTATTTTTTAGAGCGAGCTTAAAATGTTTTAATCATAGGTTTTTATTTTTAAAGGGAAGATTTTTTCAGTGTGCATCAATGCACTTGTATCATGAGGAATGCCAGTTGCTGGTGAAGGATAAATCACTGTGTCCACATTGTGGACTTGATTCACCTCAAAATGAATGCATTCTTACCTTTGGAACATACAAGAACCCAGTATTTCTTCCTCAGCAAAAACCTCCAAAGAAGTAGTAAGTAAATGACTTATAATATGTAATGATTTAACCAGAAACTCATGATGTAACTTTTTTCATGTTCCTTTAATTTCTGTAAAAATATGTTTTTGGTTTGTTATGTTGTATTGTAAAATGTATACGATTTTATTATTGTAATGTTTATTGTAACAATGAGTTGCAATAATTAAGAAGCGTAGTAGTTTTCCTCTGTTTTTTATTGGGACTGGTATACAATTTCAGTGTTCTGAAAATTCTTTATTAGGATCTTCCATTCCCTCTAAAAATCAGTTCATGACTGAGATTGTTCAAGTATTCTATCATTTGAAAAAATACTTGTAGAATCAGATTTCAAGAAGGTAAAAATAAAGAAGAATATATTATAGTCATTTTGCAGCTGTTTTTATATATTTGGTATCTTTCTTTAGCTTTTTGTATAAAGCTATGACTGTAAAATAATTATGATTATGTGGTAATTACTGTAGCCCTGCTGCTAAAATGTCATTTGGAAGATCTCCTACATCTAGAGAAGAGCAGTTAGATGATGTACCTACCATACCATCATTTTCTCTTACCTTGCCAAATGGAAGGTCTGTTACTGCAGAAGGACTTTCCAACACAATTGATAGAGACAAATTAGGTCGTCTGTTGAATGTACTCTGTAACGTTAAAGATCCAGGTCCTGGTGCTGTTTCTCCTGTTCAAGCCAGGTACGTGAAATGTTTTTTTAATGCTATTAAGTTGCTTGCATATAGTCCATTCCAGTCACGTGAAGTATATTTATGAATGGCTTTGTGTGGGGAAAAAGGTATTGGTTATTTTGAAGTAAATGGCCAAATTGATTAGAAAGTGGCCATTTTCATTTACAGTTTTTTCTCTGTGCTTTTCCATTACTTTTTTAATAAGAGCATTCCCAATGTGTTAATGATGTCTCCTGTAACTATTAAATAATCATTTGGATTTATAGAGTTTATACTTTTCTGTAATGTTTTAAAGAACACTTCAGAAACATCTATTTGCCGATTTTCTGAGCTAATCATGATGATGACGACGAAGATGATGATCACGACGATGACGACGATCACGATGATCACAACGACATCACAATGATAATTAGGGTTGTCAGATATGTCTTTAGAAAATAGTGAACCGCAGGGGAGAGTGAATAGTAAGATAAGACTGATATATTTTTGAACAACATTTTCATATATTAATATAAAAATCATCTGCTTTATTATCATATGATCTTTGAATAATTATATAGTTTCAATAATTTATAATTAAACATGTTGACATCACTATTGCCTGCTTTCCTACAATTATCATTGTATAACATTCTTTGGATTTGACTTATTATTTAACTCAATTGATTAACTGTTTTTGACAATACGTTTTGTTTGATTGAGTAGCTTTTACAATGTTATATACCGTCTTGAATAATTCTTTAACTTTTAAACACTTAAACAGAATTTTAAAAAAATGTACAGCTCGCTTTGAACTGACTCAACCTCCATTCTCTTACGTTTGTTGGTCCAAACATTTTTCATGACACTGAAAATTCTTTCGGTTCTAGCATTGGAGTCCGGAATTGATGCACAATATTGAAACAATTTCAGTAGATTTGGGTCCGAAACTGACAACTGTATGGACCTGTGTGATATGGATCAGGATTCTCAACAGGGAAAGCCACCTCTAAAAGAGTTTAGAAATACATTTTTACATGTTCACTATTCTCATTTTCTAATTAGTGAATCAGTAATTGATATAGTGAAAAGTTCACACAAATAGTGAACATCTGGCAACCCTAAAGATCATCACGACGATGACGACTATACTCGTGACGATGACAACTGTACTCGTGATGATGACGACTGTACTCGTGACGATGACTACTAGACTCGTGACGATGACTACTAGACTCGTGACGATGACTACTAGACTCGTGACGATGACTACTAGACTCGTGACGATGACTACTAGACTCGTGACGATGACTACTAGACTCGTGACGATGACTACTAGACTCGTGACAATGACTACTAGACTCGTGACGACGACGACACTCACGATAATTTTTATTTTTTTTGCTTTCGTCTCCCAGAATACAAAAAAAAGCTTTTAAACTAAACATAAAACAACGAAGTACACAACAACAATACTGTTACTGTATAAACATGCAGGTTTTTAGCCAATCTTTGGCTTTGTAAGAATATGGATGTCGTTAAGATTTCCGTCAGTAAAATCATACATGTCCAAACTTAAAATATGATCCGCTGTCTGTTCTATTCCACATTTACACTTGGGGTCTCTGGCAAGTCCCCACTTCACCATTATTTGTCTGCATCGTGTAAATCTGGTTTGCAGTCTGTTCAGTGTAGTCCAGTACCTCTGTGGCAGGCTGTTGGATCAGGCAACACGCCACTGTTTTTCAAGGCTGTCCATTGCCACTCTTCTTTGCATGGGGTTATTACATCCTTGGTATTATTTCATCCAATTTGAAGGAGTTACGAGAATTTGAGATGGTCTTTAATAGAAAAATATTGTTGGATGGGTAGGATATGATGTTTTGGATCGATACAGTTATCCAAAGAGCTGCTGCTTCTCAGTAGATATATGAAGATTCAAATTGTGCTAGGACTGGAAGCCAGGAAATTGGGGTTGATCAAAGTGTTCCAGAGATTATCCTCATGGTTGCATGGAATTAGATGTCGATCTTTTTTGTATGAATGCTCCTAGCCCAAAGTGGGACACAGTACTTGCCAACACTACATACAAGCACCAACACTGAAGTGCACTGTGTCCCTGCCGAGCTGCCTCAGGTTATTCTGCTAGCTTTCCTATTATATTATTTCTTGTTTTCATTTTCTGGGCTACATCTTCCAAGTGGAACCTGTATGTTAGTTTACAGTCCAGTTTTATTCCCAGGTATTTAGGGGTTCTTTCATGTCTAATTGCTTGGCCTATTACATTTAGATTTAGATCTCTGTTTGCTTCCCATTTGTTTAAGTGCATCACTGTACTTACACTTTTTGTTAAGTTGATGATTAAATGCCACTCACTGTAGTTTTTTGCAAGGTTTTCCATATCAGTGTTAAGTAATTCTTCTAGTTTCTCGAAAGACTTTGCTTGTACTGCTATTGTGAGGTCATCGGCATGTACAAATATTTGTGAATTTAAAACAGGGATATCAGATATGTAGAGATAGAACAGAGCTTGTGCCACTACTGACCATTGTGGTAATCCATGTGTCAAAACTTTGGGTTTGCTTACTCTCCTATTTAGTTCTACTGTAAATTTTCATTCTCTTAACATATTCGTTAGGAGTTTCACGGGTTTCTTGCATTTTGGAGTCTTCATTTATTTTTAGATAAGACTTTGAAACCAGACTGTGACATAGGCAGATGTGAGATAAGCAGTACCACACCAGTCTTCATATTATATTGAAAACTTTGCTCTACATAGGTTGTGAGGGCGAGGACTTGATCACAGCAGCTGCTTTCTGAACCTTCCCTGCATTATTGGTAGTATCTGATTGGTAATTGGACCTATTTTGCCCATTAGTACCTTCAAACAGTTTTTAGGTAGTACACAGCAACAAAATCACTATGATGATACTGATAATCAGGATGATGATTATTTATTATAACAAATTGTAGAATATAATTAATTTTCTTTCAAATGGATTTAAGTTTTTTAATTACAAGTTCCTTAATTTTCAGTAATAGGTTCTCAAATTGGGACCTGCATTCCTGTAGGGGACCATTAAGTGATTTTAGGGAGACTCTGAAAGGGCTACCAGGTTAAAGTGAGGGCTATTTGTGATTTTTGCCACTGGTTGAAATGTCCTATGGAGGAATTCAGTTTGGTTCCTCTGAAATTTTTTAAAGTTGTTTAGTGACACTGCGTTCTTGGAATCCAATAGTATTTCTATTGTATATTAGGTCTACTGTTCCCAGAAGTCTTGAATTTTGTGAAGAGTCAACAATTGCATTTGTTACATGATTCTGTGTCTATATTGATGTAGTATCTACTACATCCACTCTCAGATCTCCAGTAGTTTTTTCAAAAATGTTTTACTAAATTTGTCAAAAATGTTTTACTAAAAGTAGCCTATTATGCTAATAGTTTATTTAAAAGGGTTGCTGAGCAACCTAGAAAAATTGTGAAGAGACTGTCAAGCAAGAATTTTTGTAATATTATTGTAATTTTTTGTTGAGAGACACCTCATAAAATTGAGGCAAAAAATGTTATCTCTGTAAGATCTGTTTTACCTGGTTTCTTTTGATGTACAATTTCAATGTTTTACTAAACATGTGCCCACGCTGATAACCAAATTCCAGAATACAAGCAACACTGCATGTGTGCATTCTCTAAATCTTTAAATTCATTCATCAAAAGGATGCATATAGATCCCATGATGTTCTGGTGTTATCAAGCCAAGATGAAACATTTATAAACATTCAAAATCATTCAGAACTGAGCATTATAAAGTCAAACATTTGTATGAGAAAATGGATAAAATATGATAAGAAATTTAAATGCATAGATATTAAAATGTTTTTGTTGTTGGTATTTTCTGAGAAAAAAATATTAATTGTATATTTCAGGTATACCCCTAAAACATTGTACCATGCAGCTAAGTCTGGTAATACTGAAAAATTATTGGCAGCATTAGGTGAGAAAATTGAGAATGCATTATGTAGCAAAGTAATATGAACAAATTTGTGATTTGATTTCATGATTTGCTGTTGGTTTACAGCATCTGGGGTGAACCCTAACCATCAATTCAGAGACAATGCCATGGGTACAGCATTACATGCTGCATGTACTGGTAATCATTTGACAGTAGTTCACATCCTACTCCAGGCTGGTGCCCAGGCAGATATGATGGACCGTGAGCAACATACTCCATTAATGATTGCTGCAATGGCTGGACATAATTCTGTTGTAAAATATTTAGTTAAAGCTGGAGCTTGTGTTACTTTAAAGGTACAAAATAAATTCAATCTGAAAAATGTACCTACTCATGCCTTTGGAAAGTAATAAGACGACTTATTTTCATTAGGGTGCTGATGGTATGACAGCTCTTCATTTAGCAGCTAAAGCTGGAAACCTGGAAGCGTGTCATTACCTTTTGTCCACTCCAAATGTGGGGAAGACTTTTATTGATGTGGTTGATGATGGAGGGTGGACTCCTTTGGTATGGGCTGCAGAACATTGTCGTATAAATGTTGCTAGGTGAGGCTGGTAATTTAAATGAAAGTGCTGACAGCTTGAGCAGCATTCATTTCTTTTTTTCAAATTAGATTGTATGTATAGGGGTAACTTGGTTTAAATTTTAGTTATAAATAATTTTTGCTAGGTATTTACTGGACAAGAAAGCAGATCCTTTGATACGTGATGCTGAACAAAATATTGCTCTTCACTGGTCTGCTTTCTCTGGAAGTGTTGACATCACCGAAATGTTGCTGAACTATGGGTGTCCAGTAAATTGTACTAATACCCATGGAGACACTCCCCTGTAAGTTTTAGTGTTTTAATTTATTAAATTACTAATTTGTTTTAATTAGTTGATTTTATTAACAAATGAATTTTGTGGATGTTGGTCTTGTTTGAGAAGTTTTTGTGTTCATTTTCAAAATATATTATTTAGAATATCTTTTTCAAGGATGTTAAAAATTATCTGTGATATAAATAAGTCAAAGAAAATTTTAGGTTGTTTTTTGACACTTCCCAGAAAAGTCGATAATTTGATCATAAAAATTGATAAATATCCCAAACAACATTTCATTCTCATGTCACTTGTCATGAGAAGTTAATAATTTTAGGTAGTGCTGGGATCATAAGGCAATTTATTCTTGAGACAATTTATTCTTAATGAATTCTTTTGAAGGTATGAGAAGTGTAGTAATAATATTGTAAAGAGAAAACTTCTAGAAATAAGAAATAAAACCAGAAAGTGAATGGTCTCTCAGACCACTTAATTAATATTTGAATCAATTTGTAAGAATTTTCTAAGCAAAAATCATTCAGCTTCCAAGAACTGTTTTTTGAAAAAGGGTTGTTAGGTTATGGAGATATCGTATATTTTGTTGTCTTACTTGCTTCTGTACTCTTACATTCATAATTCAAATTTTTCTCAATGAGACTCCAAATTCTGTCCTTTGCAATTGTCATAAAACAACCTTGAGTCTATCCAATGCATTTCCAAAGTAACTCCGAGATTGCAGCCTGTAATATTATTCTATAACATTGTGTATTTATTACATTTTAATTATAAACTGAATAAAACTATGAAAAATTTGGTCCCACAATCCTCTGGTGTTTTACTAAGCAATAAATAGTACAGTGCCTTGAACATTGTTCTGTCTTACACAATTTGTACTAACCTAAGGAATATATCATCATAAATTATAACTATCAGGTTCAACTCTTGAAACCAAATATAATTATTGCACAAAGCTCTCTGATTATCAAGCAGATGAATTTTAGACATGTAACTGTAATTTGTGTACAAAAGGAGAGTATAAATAACATATAATCATCATAAAATATTTCAATATGCTTAAAGTTAGTTATTTTTATTTGAGAGGATAAGCACTAAGTGCTGGAAACTTTTGGAATATTTGTCACAAATTTACACATTTATTCGAATGTGTACAATGTGAAAGGACAAGCTAGAAGTGAATAATATTTAATTGCCACATCAACAAATGCATTTATAGTAGTATTTGTTAATTAATTACATCATGTAAAATCAATAAAAATTTTATTCAAAAACGAATGTACAAAGTTAGGACAGTTTTTGAAGGTGAATTGGCAATAAAAATAAAACCTTTTTGGGGGTCTTGTTGCTACTAATCTTTCCTGTGACTATGAGATGATTTGAAATGGAGATATTCAAGTGCTCAAACTTTTGTTTGGGTTTATTCTGCCGTATCAAGTGACATTTACATGAGGGTTTAGTGAGTTATTTACTTATCAGAATTTATTCTGCAATTTTCAAAGCACTTGCAGGAGAGTGAAGCCATATTATGTGCGTCATACATTTTATTATTTTATTGTTAAATATTGTAGAAAGGAATACCTTCATTGTTCCGAAGAGATACATTTTCAAATTAATGTTGTCTCCATTAACAAAGTTATACATAAACAGCAAGAACGGTTGGTCATCCCCAAGTATGAACCGAAAGAGAAAAGGCATTGTGATGTATGTAATTGTATGTAGGATACTTCAATAAAACATATAATTATTTAAATAAAGGTTTTTATCATTATTATTTTTTACATAAGTGTTCAAATTAAAAGTTCTGTAGTAGTTTAAGCAAGTGAGGACATATGTTTTTTCGGCAAGTGAGGGCAAACTTTTGTATTTGAGAAGAATTCTAGTTGAATAATTATTCTATGTTACCCTTGATCTTCAAGTAGCTATGAGATATTGTTGTAAATACGGGTTTAGGGTTTGCAAAAGTGTTTGTCCCATTCTTTTTCTGTCTTGGATGTGTATCAGTGAACATTTCTACCTTTGAGATTAAACATGTCAATAAAATGTTTTCAAGTTTTGTCAACCTTCTGGGGTATAGTCTGCAGATATTAAAATCTTGTAATTTTGAGATGGAAATGTTATTTGAAACATTTTTACAAATCAATAATGTTTTGTAGTTGAGAGATAACTTGATTCTTTTCAGCCAAAATGTTGAATTAATTAGCTTTCTTATTGATTTTATACCCTTGTGTTCCCTAATGCTGGTGTCTTATTAATTTTCTATAATATGGAACAAAAGATAAATTATGCGCAGTATATAAGTAGTTTATCAAAATTCCAGTAGAAAATAGGAGTTTAGATACTTCACAGTTTTCTTCATTAGCTTTCCGATAACTACTCATAAATATTTCTTTATTATTAATATTGAAAATAAAAGGAAATTGTACACTTTGAAATATTGTATTGAACTTGTTAATGAATTTGAACTTATAAATTCAGTTTATAAGAAATAACATGTAATACCTAATAGTGGTGTTGAGAAAACAATTCCCAAGGTAATAATTGTATAGACTTCATGTGTTTAAAATCTCCATAAATTGTTATTAATTTTACCCTCTTCTAATTTAGGCATATTGGTGCTCGTCAGAACATGTATAGCTGTGTATTATTATTATTGACTCGGGGAGCAGATGTGAACAAGACTAACAATTCAGGAGATACTCCTCAAAATTGTTGCCACACCCAAAGTAATGACTGCTTTAGAGCAATTGTGTTAAATAAGGAATTGCAGTCCATTACTAGGAAGTCAAAGAAGAGAGAAATGAGACTTCTTTGCAAGTAAGTAAATTTTTTTGAACTGTAGCTGTTAAAGGAGAATAATACTGAATATTTCAATTTATGTGTATACATGTGCATGGATATTGTGCACTTGTGTTATCAAGAGCCAATTTGGTTTCTTGCTACTCTGTCTCTCTATTTTCTCATGTAATGAAGTATAGAGAAAGTTATATATTGCTAAGTTGAGGTGGTTTTGACAGATATGGTCACATTGGGGTCATCTAATGTGTTTTCTTTTGCTTTTGCTATTCTGTAAACATCAGTCAGACCTTGTGTCTGTGTGTGAACACTAACCCTAAATCATTCACAGGATTTTCACCAAACTTGATGGTCCATAATGGATTTGATTGATGTCATAGCCCCTTAAATTTGAAACTGATATATTGATTTATGAGACTGTTACATAAAGCTTCAACAAAATTTAAAAATATTTCTGAAAAAATGGCTCCAGATTTTTTCATTAATTTTTTTCTTTTCAAATAGATCAAAGTATGCTTGTTGAAATGGCACAAATCTGAATTCCACTGAAGCTTTCGAGTTTCAAAAGTTGGAAAAGTTAAAATTTTTTCAGAGTCCTCCCACAATCCTTTTTGAAATAGGGATTTCTTCTTAATGAAATCTTTTTTCTGAATTGGATTATTAATTAAAGTGATGTACACTTTTACAATATGGGTAGTTTCCACATAATTTTCAGATAAATTGTGTGCATTTCACAAGTGAAAGTATTAGTAAAGTATTAGTATAAGAGGATAGAAAATGCAATATAACTATTACCGATAATATGAGAAAGTAGTAGTGTAGTTTTTTCTTCTTATGGTCTACAAAATTGTATTAACATTTAAAAGGACTAAGAAAGCTTTATAACCTTACATAAGTTACTGGCTTTATTTTACAATTTATGTGAAGTGAGTGCATACATTCTGGAAAGTACCAAATGAATCTGAATGTAAGTTGATTCTGACTAAGATGGACTCCTAAATACGAAGAGGTCTCCTGAGGGTTTTTTAAATTTTTAACCAGTTCTCATCCTTTAGTCAAAATAAAATTGCAAATTGTCTGGAAAATTGTCTTGTTCATGAGAATGTTAAAAATTATTGTCTGAGCTGTCACAATTTTCTTGTTCCATAAAATCATTATAATCATGTTTTTTGTCACCATTATCATCTTCACATTCCTCACTTTCTTTCTTTCTTTCTTTCTTTCTTTCTTTCTTTTTGGTTCTCCATAATGCGTCCTTGTCTGACTTTTTAGGCTCCCTGAAAGTTTTGTGCTTTGAATTTATATGCTTTCATCTGATGCCATTTAAGAACATTCTCTTCTGAATGACCAAATTTGCTTCCTGTGGTCATGTTTTCTGATTTGTTAACAGTTCTTTCACATCCTTTAACAGAGTATACTTGAAATTCGCATAGTTTGATGTTCGCATGTTTGAGTTGTGAACTGCAAACTTGTACATTTCTCTTTTGTGGTATCTCATGCATGAGAGAATGGTAAGTTTCCAAGTTTGAGGAGTTTTTGTTAGGAGAATACTTTATCATCCCTTTCCATTCTTGGATGTAGTATGCATACTTCTATCAAAGTGGTTACCATCTCTTGGAAAATGCAGATTTGCACTCACTGGGCATCAAACTGAGAATTCATGCTCTCAGAACACAAAATCAACAGTGTAACAAAATCTCATTGACTATTTTTTTTCTTTTTTACATTGCATTTCACTTACTACAATGCCATTCATTTGAGATTCTCTTTTCCCAGCCCATTCAAAAATATTAGTCTGGATTATCTGGCAAATTTGCGGTGGATGTCAAGGATACACCTGCAAATTTTATTAGGTATAGGTACGCATGGCATTTGTTGCCTTTGTAACCACCCTGTGTTTTGTATTGATGCCACAAGATTCAAGTTTCTTGATGTGGAAAGGCAGTGTAAAAACAAAAATCCTGAGTAGGCAGAATCTGCGAATCTGGGATAATTTCATATTTTTTTAATGAGATATTTACGGGAACACCTTGACTTATATTTGGGAACAGTATTTGCAATATTTTTTGGCAGATAGACACAAATACGGCATATCTTGGGATCCATAATGTGCAACAACATAGTTCTGTCAAGAAATATGTCATAAAAGTCTTGTATACTATCATGAAGTACAGTTTTTTTGTGTACTATACAGGATGAATGGCTTGTTTTTCTCCTAGTGACATTGTAGAAAATTTGTATGTTTGAAAAGTTCATCAAATTAGGCAGGAACATTTTTCTTTACAATGATATAACCAAATATCTAGAAACAACTTTATTCTTTTGTTTCTCTACACTCAAATCTTTTGTTGGAGATAAATAATGAAGGTTTTAGTATTTTAAATGATTTCTTGGTTTGGAATATTTTGTGTTGTCATCAATTACATTCCTTGACATTTGTGAATTTTTATACCTTCTTGTGTTCGTATGTATATACAAAAAATATATGTAGTACAGACAAAGTAATGTAATGTTGTGGAAAATTGTTTTTAGATTTCTACAGAAACACATAGTTTGGAACCATTGGTACCGAAAAAATGTTTTATTTCTCAAAATGTCCGTCTGTCCTCTGTGAACAACTCTAGTGTCTAACTGGTCATAGGATTTATGCCAAAATGAATAATCTGTAATCGATCTGGCCCAGTTCTTGAAGCCCTGTTGTTTTGAAAAGAATTGTTTGAATTTTGGGAGTACTTTCCATAAAGGCCCTAGGACATTTTCAAAATTTTCTCAAAAATGGCTTCAGAATTTTTTTTGTGAATTTCTTGTAAGAATAGTGTGAAGTACAGTTACAACGTTTTCATGGGTCTGATTTTCACTATTTACTCTGAATTTTTGAAAATTGCTAAGGATTTTTTTCTAATCTCTCTTGTTAATAGTTACGTTACTTGTACTTATTCACATTATACCACATCACTACATTCACGTTATTGTATTTGTGAGTAAAAGTGTTTCAAATGATGTCCTATAAAGTTTCTCGAAAACTCAAAATTTTTGTGTGAAATAAACTCAAAATTTTCAGAAACGCATGAAAAATGGTTGCAAATTTTTTCTTCTACTTTTTTGTATGAATAGTACTAAATGCACTGAATAGCAAGGTTTTAAACCCATTTTGATGTGTTCTTTTGACCTTTCCAATTATAATATGAAATATATCTCAGGTTTTTAATTTTTACGTCGAAGATTTTTTTTATACATTATTCCATTTGTGAGTAGAAGTGCTTCAAATGATAACCAGTGATGTTTCTTGAAAACTCAAAAGTTTCTTTGTGTATTTTCAGATACACCCAATTGACATTTTCTTAAAAACAGGTCAAAATTTTTTAATGAAAAATTTACCTGTTGGACCAGATTTTACTCTTCTGTAATTTTCTTAAAGTCACTTTTCAATTCTACTGTTAAGGGACTTAAAAATTGTGAAAATGTGAAAAAATGTCTTAAGGCTCCAATAGGTAGTAGATAAGAAGAATATGGGGCAAAAACAAAAAGGTAGACCCACACTAAAGAGGTAGGAAACTAACTAGAGAAAGAAAGTCTGTGCCATTGTATGGCACCACTAGTTACTTTTGGGGCCTTTTTTTTGTTAGTTGACCTTTTGAATTTTTGCTATAATTGTTTTATTTTTTAGCTAAGTAAGTTAAATATTTGAGTGTACTATTCCACATGTATTTGCCTACGTTTTGGAATTTGTGTTGTTGAATGCTAAAAATGTAAAATTAAATTCTTCTTTTTAGTGACATATCCAGAGGGAAAGAAACAAATCCTATCCAGTGTGTAAATAATGAAGACGGTGAAGGTGAACCACGTGATTATATGTATGTGAGTGAAAATTGTTTCACTTCAAATATATTTGTTAGTCGTACCATAACATCTCTTCAAGCATGTCGTTGTGAAGATACTTGCTCAACTAAAAGTTGTCTTTGTGGTAACATCAGTTTAAGATGTTGGTATGATGATGATGGGAGGCTGTCATCAGATTTTAATTATGCAGGTGAGAATTTTTCTTTAAGTGTCATTGGAAGTGCCTAGTATTGTCTGTAGGTAATGTGTCTAGTAATGTTCTAGGTATTCAGTGCTAAGCTTTATCTTGGGTCTGTGTGTTTTTTAAGATTATCTTGGGTTCTTAGGACAATGCTAAACACTGGCCAACCTTTCTGGATTTCCAGTACACTTCTATTTTTGCAGAGAAAGAGTCTTTCCTCTCTTCAGACCTCTTGGCACCTATTGTTTGCTTCCCTTTTCTGGAGTATCCTAGACCTATTTTTTTCTCCCTTGAAACAATGACCTGGAGGGTCCACCCCAGTCCTCCTTCGCAGCATTTGCACATAGAAGTTGATTTCCCATTCCAGAATTTCATTTATTTTTTAAAAATGTGGGTGGTTTTGCAATGTTTCAAATTCCTTAATTTAATTTTAGGTGCCTTGATTTAATTTCAGGTGCTTTAAAAAAGTTGCAAATTATTTTCAGACTTGCCAAATTCAATTTTTGTGACAGTGTAGTGTGACATGAGTAGTCAGTTCTTTTTAATTGTTGCCTTCTTTGTGTGATAACCTAATGTCCTTTGATATTGTGTTCTAATTGAAAATGTCTTGATTTATTTTACATAGATCCTCCAATGCTTTTTGAATGCAATCAGGCCTGTGCCTGCAATTGTGTGACATGCAACAATAGAGTTGTACAAAGTGGACTTACAGCTCGTTTTCAGTTGTTTCGCACTCGTAATAAAGGATGGGGAGTACGTACATTGCAGCCCATTCTGAAAGGAACATATGTGTGCGAGTAAGTAAGAAACTTATTAATTGTTTCTTTGTTAATGTCTTTTCTTTAAGAGAGTCATTTAAAGTTGGTTTCAAATATTGAACCTTTTTTGAAATTTTCTAATTTAATGTTACAGGTATATCGGTGAAGTTATATCGGATTGTGAGGCTGATCATCGAGAAGATGACTCTTATCTTTTTGATTTGGACAATAAGGTAAGTTCATGTGCACAACATTTCCATGAAGGACATATTTTTCTGATTTAACGTTAGTTTTGGATGTTTATGTATTCTTTTTATCATGTTATGGGATGTATTTAACCATCAAGAAGATTCGTGGCAAGGAACAAGGACTTACTTTTGTTTCCAATGTAACATAGACCAGTCAGTAGGTATCTTGTCCAGGAAAAAATTCCAGAAGTTTTTTTTTTTCCTTCTCACTGTGAGTGTGTTTTTTTTTATGTTGAATTTGAATTTGAGGTTTGAAAAATTTGGCTGTACGAAGGAAATTGCAAAAAACCCTAAATATTTTGAATTTTTTTAGTGTTTTGCATAGATCTTAAAAACTGTTTTATTGAAAAAGATTTCTACATACAAAATCAAAGTACAGAAAATTTGCTACAAAGTGAGAGTTTTAACTTTAATTTTTTGACAAACACTTTGGGCTCTAGAGTGTGCTGTAAAATTTTGCACTCTGGATAAAACTGGAGTGCAGCTGTTTTTTACTCTTGTCTCATTCTGGGTTTGTTTCACTATATCATGCAAACACAACTATTGTGAATGAATTCATTGCTTTGTTTTAATGATGAATGAAATAATATACAACATTTGAACTCGCCTATTATGCGAGTTCAAATGTTGAAGTTTATTTTGAAGAGAAGTTGTATAATGTAAAGGCGGCTCAGCACATTTGGGATTTGCTGAGTAGCAAGCAAGTGCTCTCCAAATCCTGAGTAGTGTGGATGACTTGCTTGCTATTTGCCAAATGACGAATATTTGGTTCTTGCCCTACATATGGAGTTTGTTTTGCATACATCAAAGGAAGCAAACATTCACTGAACACGTCAAGATTGGGCCAGCAATAACTCACTACTTGGGGAATGCTGAATATGTGGGGCTGCCTTAATGTAATGAAATTAATAAACATAATTTTGTCTTGTCACACATCAAATTTCAGAAGTTCAGGGTTGAAGGTCCCATTAGTTATGACAGAATGTGACTGGACCTTTCAATGTGAAATAAAATGTCTTTGTATGAATTATTTTGAGTTCTTATTTATTTAATTCACTCTGAGCATTCGTAAAACTGAAGCATGTTTGTTTGTAATATTCAGGCAGTTGGAGATTTATCTGTTTGCTCACCCTTGTCATAAGAGGAAATTTCTTGGAATTTTTTTATTTGGCACCCCAAGGTTCCCAGCGTTTTAGTAAATTTTCACTCCAGAATTTCCTAACGGAACACAACAATGGTCTCAGAAATACTATTCCATTTCTTGGGGTGTTCCTTTCTAAATGAATATGAGATATTGAAATATATCTTTAATATATCCAACAATATTATACTTTTAATAAATCTGCCCCATGTTGCGCATGCCAATGAAATATCTCTTACACCTGCCTAGCTTACCTTCACAGTGACGGTCTGTTCCTATAAAGCAGAAATATTCTCTGGAGATTTATTTTTATCAATTTTGGTATTGCCTGTAATCTTAAGATTCAATTGTCTGTTTTTTTCCTTTCATAACAGTAAAATGAACATAATGTTTATTTAACTTATAAAATCACAATTACACATTACCTTATGATATTTTGGTAGTCAATTAAAGTTCATTACATTGCTGTCTTCCTTCTTCGCTTGCAGTCTTCGCAAACATTCTTGCGCTGCGCCATCATGTCTTCTACTAGATGTCTACTAGATGTTGTGAACCACTCTTCTCAGGTGTTTCTTTATTACATGAAGTTTTAGTATTGCGGGTCCATATGTTCCATGTGTGATTGGCCTAGTGGTACTGAAAATGAGTTGGTCAAATGGAACTTTAGGTGAAATGAGGGACTTGCTGTTGAATTGTGATTTTCAGAAAAATTCATTGTCCAATGTAGATAAAAAATATGATTTGAATGCTACATTGATGTCTGTTACACATCTTAGGAACTACCTATATGAAGTCATTGGAAAAGTAATCTTATTGGCAGAGGCGGGATTTTGGATCTTTTAGGTGGGGGCAAAGGGTCCCCCTGAATAAGATAGAGGAAAAGTTGTCCTAAACCAAATGACATATGAGTAGTTACACTATAACTCTAAAATTAAAATAAGATTTTTGAAAGTTTTCTTGGTGCCTATCCCACCATCCACATCCTCTACAGTGAGAAATGTTTTTCTATTTTAATTTTGTTCTTCAATTTAACACTATTTTTTCTGATTGAAAAAATATGAAAAACAAGAAAATAATTTATAATAATGAATAGTAACCCTAATAATCAGGCTCTAATTATGAAAAAGTGAGTAAATCCGGTTTCTAAATGTAGGAAAATTAATTGTCTAACACTGTGTTAGACGGCTACACTGCTGGTGTAGCCAGAATTCATATTTGTGGGTCCTTGATACAGAAAAATTGATTCGCAGTAAAACATCTGTCTGTCTGTCTTGACTCCTTCCGTCTGGTATACTATGTGAACAACATGTGCACCTAAACTATGCGTAGGATTTTTCCCAAATTGAAGAAACTCGCTGCCGATCTGGCCTGAGTCGAAGCTCTGCGCTTTTGAAAAACATTAATTAATTTTTGGAGGTGCTTTTCATGAAGCCCCTGCCACAAATTTTCTCAAAAAGGCTCCAAATTAAAAAAAAAAAAATTCTTGTCAGAATAGAATAAAATACACTTATAAAGGTGGCATAGGTCTTATTTTCACTGTTAATTTTCGATAATTGCAAAGTTAGAATTTTTTTGGAGACTTCTTGCAACTACAAAATTGAAGATCGATATTTTTCCTTCAAATGGAATTTGTTAGTAGTTCTTTCATTGGTATTTTCATTTAACTTAAATAATTCTTTCATTAAGATCATGTACATTTTTTGGTACTTTTAGTAGTTTTCATGCAATATTGCATGAAATATGTGCATGTTTAAAAAATAACTAAACAAGATTTTCTCAGAAACGGCTCCAAATTTTTTCTTAAAACTTTTGATAGGGATAGTGCTAGATGTATTCTATGAGATATCATTAAACACCATATTGCTGTATTCTTTTGTTTTTTCAAAAAATACAAAAATTTAATTTTTTCACTTGTGTCTCACATTGATATTTTCATTAGCGGTGATTTTTTCATATATTATTATATTTACGAGTAAGTGTGCTTTAAATGCCCTGTAAAGATTTTCGAAAACTTAGCTTTCTTTGAAAATGTGCTCAAAATTCCTAATTTTCAGAAACGCTCAAATACAATTTTTTTTTAAAACAGCTCCGAATTTTTTCTTCAAACTCTTCGTATGGATAGTGATAAATGCACTGTTTAAGGTGACATAAAAGTCATTTTGCTGTATTATTATTTTAAAAAAAAATCAATTACACAAATGTAATTTTTTTAAATATCGCTCACATCTGTGATGTCACTCCTGTGCGGATGCTAGTTTCAAGTGTAATTCACTCAGGAGATCTTTCATGTTAATGAACTGAGTGGTTGGGAAGAGAAGTGGAGAGGGAAATGAGTACAAATATGCTCATTGTAATTGAATTTATTGCTCACTTACTAGCCGTCACCATTCTACTTACTAGAGGGAGAGTGAAGGGGAGGGAGAGAGAGAAGACAAGAGGCGCTCGTGATGGCATCAGCTGCTTACCATGGCACCAATCTCGGCTTGCAGAAGTGAAGTGGCTCCTTCCTTGTTCATGGCAAAAATTTGTAACTGGCGGTGAGAGGGGCTCGTGGCAGCATTCATGTCGGTGGCTCAGGATTGAGATCCGAGATCTGAGCTCCCTGTTGCTTTGTGCGTCCTGTATATATATAATTCAGGTGTTTTTGAAAGTGCTCTTGGGAAAGCTGTATCTAGAATTGACAACATGTTTGCCGCAGGGCACAGTAACGCTGAAATGCTATTTTCTTAAAAACGACCCTAAAGTTTTCATCAAAAATTTTCTTATAGGATGATCTTGCTTTTCTTTAATATTCTTATAGTAATATTTCGGTTCTACCTTTTAGAAATTGAAAAATTTTTTTTTTAATATACTTTGGGCGGTAATAATTGCAACTGGCAAGAGAATGCAAGAAAACATTACTTCCCACGAAAAGTAAAGACAGGTATGAAAGAGAATACTAGACACCTCTGACACAGTTTTTCTATAGTGTTCTTTTCAGAACTGGTAAACACAATTGATGTTTACATTTTTTACCTTCGTAATCCTAAGACCTTTTGTGTTACATATAAAACATTTAATTTATTCATGTGTAATATTTTATGTTGTTCCATAAGTTAGCTAGCTTAATGTTTACTTCCCTGATTTAGTTTTATTAATTTCATTGTGTATAGGTAGTTGTAGGTACGTAATATGTGATGAAGATTTTTGTTCGCGTTTCATGGCCGACTGCAAATACCTTGGTTATTTTATAATTACACGATTTCACTCCATTTCTGTATTCTGATTGGCAGGTGTGTCATTTGAATTGCACATTTGAATTTTAATTGCAAATTTTAATTTTAATTGCGCGTGTGCTATTAACATAGAGATAATCAACGATTTTTCATGGAATTAATAAGCATATTTAGTTAACTAAATGAAAAATAAAATTATTGTTCGCTTAATTATTATTATACAAGTTACAATTAGTTCTCAAAATACTGAAAAAATTAAATTGTTTATGATATAAATTTGAAGATCCTCGAAATGAAATGTTTTAATACAATTGTCTCAACATTGGGGGGCGGGGCTCCCCCCCCCCCTCGCACGAATCCTGCCTCTGCATATTGGACATGGTAGTGAATCTGAGGAATCAGTAATGAAGGCAGCAAAGGATTTTAATTGGGAAGCTCTAAATTTTTGTTGATAATTGTTCTGAAATAAATCACATATTGAAACACTACTGATAATAAATATGTAAAAAATCATAACTAAATTGAATTGTGTTTATAGAACATTAATGTTTAATAATTTGACAACCACTCTATTGGATATACATTTATAGAATTGAGTGTGTTGAACGGTTTTGTTACTTATGGAATAAGATTACCTAATATTTATTATACCCATAATATTATTCTGAAATTGCACAAAAGTAAATCTACCCTCATTGAAACTTTTGTTGATTACATTCTTGCCTCATTTATGAAAAATTAAGGGCTACATTGATTCACTAAAAATAAAAAGTTTGACGAAGTCATAAGCTTTTGCAGCCAGAGTCTTGCAAATGCTCTTGGCTGTCTGGGCCATGCCTCATCGAAGGCTATGACACTGATGTTTCAACCATCTTGTCGTGGTCTTCTTCAGGGCTGGCCTGCTGCCCTGAGAAGTAGACCAGATCAGCCCTGAGGCAGACCACGACAAGATGGTTGAAATGTCAGCATCATAGTCTTCGACGTGGTTGTCACCTGTACTGCCAAGATTACTGAATAAAAAGTTTGTTTGCGTTTGCTGATGTTAGTGGCTATGTTATGAGATTAATTTTTTTTGTTTGATTAATTCTTAGATATACCATTTTTACTTGAACAACAGAAGAGTTTTTTTTCCCTAAATATGTCATTTGGAGAATAAAGGGCATCTTATATTCACAGATTAAACCTACTCAAGTAGGATTTATGTTTTCACAATGCCTTTCCAACATCAAGAAACTCAAATACTGGCACAACAATAAATTACACAGGAGATAAATATCACATGTATCTATAATTCCTAATTATATTTGCAGATGAAGATTATTCTTCATATCCACTGCCAAATTTTGCGTATCATTCCAACAAATAGATTTGAACAGGCTGGTAGAGAGTGAATCTCAAATGAATATCATTGTAGTAAGTGAAACCTAATATAATAAAGAATAAATGATTGTTGAGATTTTTGTTACACAAGGCCGTACATCTTATTTGATCTTCAGTGAGTACAAATCTGTGTTTTAGAAGAGATCAAAGTAAGAACTACCATGACCTTCACTTTCATAGTAGTACAGATTCTGCATCCAGCTAAAGAGATTCAATATTTTAAAAAATGTTCTTATTAGCAAAAACTTTCTGAACTTAAAAACTTGCTGCTTGCTCCCTCGCTACTCGTGAAATTAAGATTTAATTAAAAACCATTCACTTTCTAGGTGACACCAGTTTACTCCAAGTCCCGAGCCACCAGCACAATCCCAGAGCAATTAATTGTATTATCTCTTTTGTAGTTTTTCTTTCCATATTGGTGATATATTTTTATCTTTGATGATTATCATTTGTAATTTAGTGTCTGAAGGATCTTTCATTAAATTTTGTGATTTTTAAAATTATTTTTAGTAATATCATATACATTAATTGTTTTTAGGATGGTGAGACTTATTGTATTGATGCGAGACATTATGGTAATGTGGCCCGCTTTATAAATCACATGTGTGTGCCAAATCTACAGCCAGTTAGGGTTTTCATAGATCATCAAGATTTACATTTTCCTCGCATTGCATTCTTTGCAAATCAGGATATAGCTGCTGAAGAAGAATTGGGGTAAGATGTGTGAAAAATTACAGATTTAATGCAAAAAAATGCTAATTCTGAAAGTTTGAACAGCATTTAAGATTTTCCCCCTTCAATTAAGGATTGATTAAATTCATTGAATATTCTTTTTCTCGTTTCATACAAATTCTAATTCTTTCTTGAGAAATTTGATGTACATTTTACCTATTTGCATAGTTGTTGTTTTAAAATATTGCTTTTGTTTTGTTTTATTTACCTGAATAATTTGCAATTACTAAAAGTATTTTGATATATTATAGCTTTAATGTACATAATAAAAATTAACATAATGTACTTTAATGTACATAATAACAATTTTTTAAACTTTATTTTGCATTGTTTGTTGTAGATTTGATTATGGAGAAAAGTTCTGGATTATCAAGTGCAAATCATTCACTTGTACTTGTGGTGCCTCCAGCTGTCGTTATTCAGAGTTAACTATCAGTCAGACTTTGGAAAATTACAGAGCACGTCTTCAAGAAGACTCAGTTGACCATTAAATGTGTTCCCAATTTACCGAAAATGTAGGGTGCTATTATAATTCTGGGGGAAAAAGCCCATTGCTCTGTTATTTTCAGACATTCCATCTTCACTTCTTTTGAAATAAACTCAAGAAGAAAAAAAAAAAAAATTGTATGGGGTCTATAGTTTAAAGAATTTTGTTAGACATTGTGGTAACATTGTAAAAACTTATAAATTTCATTTCAGTTGGGAAAATTCATATACATTACTTTGTTTTCTTATGAATAATTATTGTATATTGAGTGGCTTCAGTGTATATGATTATTTCTCTCCATAATTTTTGAAGTACGGTGTTAAAGTTTGGGAGATACTGGACAACTCAATGACAAATTGATATTTTTCAAAGTTCCTCTCTGTACAATAATCTCTTTCTTCGTGTATATTTATTTCCTTTGAATTGATTTTGAAAAACATAAAACTATTTGTTTTCCATTTCTGTTTTTCTGCTATGTTACTTGTACATGTGATTGTAAGTGGCCAAATTTGTTGCTAGTGTTTGAGTGCTTTTCTGATAATTGGCATTGCGATTCATTTGGGAAGTTACTGCAATTAGGTTGCTTGAGCAAGGATAAATTTAACTGAAGGTTGTTAATTATTTTCTTGATTTTATTTAATTTGGAATGATCTATCTATGGAATTATACACTATAAAAGACAATACTTTGTCTAGTCTCTGAAGGTAATTTTGGTTATAAGATGGAAAATGATTGTGTAGGTATATTTTGGACAAATTGTAAATATACCAGATCTTTGAATGTGTTGCATATTCAGCCACTACAATGTTGTACTTATAGTATTATTTATTATCTATTTTAAATATGCATGCCTCTTTGAGTGTGATTTGATGAAAAGACGTGGAGGAGTGTGTATTTTCACATTGCCACTGAGTTGATTTTTGGAAGATTTTGGTATGCATCATAAGTTTGTTATTTGCCTGTTTGTGTTTGTTTGGTATCTAATGACTCTAAGTCATAGATATGCTTTAATATTGAGTGTTTTAATGAAACTGTGAGATTTGCAGATGTACCTGCATTCACAATGATTTTAATGGAAGCTTTTTGTATTTTATGAGTCGTACTGTTTTGTACTATTTTCTTAAAGAACAGATTGTTAACTTAAAATTGGAAAAGGTGTGAATAAGGCAAACATATGTCTGAAAACTTTGTTATTTTTTAATTTTATTGTACAAAATGTTACGTACAGATTAGAATTAAATTTGATAACAAATGGATTTTCATAACTTGCTTTTTCTTCAGCAAACACTGATGTTTTGTGTAGGACATCAAAAGTAAATTTACTGTTGAGCAGGTTCTGAAGCTAAGAATTTTAGTCAATTTATGAAATTGTCAACTTACAGTATTTACTTAATGAAATTCTTGCTTTGTGGCCTTCTGAGTTTTTTTTATTATCTTTTACAGTCTAATTGTCCAAGAAATGTGTTAATAGTTAATCGTTTACCACATATCATATTTTGATATTTTTGAGCACAAATTATTGGCAGGAGTTGCTAATAGAAAGTAATTCAATATCTATTTTGTATTTTATAACTTTGTGAGAGAATCATTAATTATGGCACTAGATGGACATAGTCTATCTTTTTGTAATTTTATTAATGTTGGTTTTGAAAAAGAAAATGAAATTTGAGTAAAGAACAGACTGAAATGTATGTTGTATGCTGCAATTTGCCCAGTCACCATAACCCTGAGTATGATACAACAATCTCTTTACTGTTATAATTGTGCAATGTTCTATACAACTCTTACAATTCCTAGTTAACATGGATGTAATTATTACACACATGTAAAATCTGGGCATTTTGAAGAAAGGAGCTTGTTTTCATTGTAAAGCATTTCATGCTGGGAAGCTATTTGAATAAAAAAATTATATTTTCACTGGAATGGGAATTTTCTCTGAATATTTTCTCTATGAATCATGATGATAATAAATGTTTTAACATAAAATGCCATGGGTAACAGAGACTCAGAATAAGTGTTTGTGAACATAAGTGTTATGATATGAGTATTGCAAATAAAAAAAAAAAGCATTGTGAAGCGAAATTAATGTATTGATGAACCTAAAAAAATGTGTTAATCAATTGTGGATGTGTGTCCAACTGCTAAGTGATTATTGATAAATAAATACTTAAATTGATAAAGTACAATACTAGAATAATGTTTTGTGTTTCATTCATAAAATAAAATGAATTCTGTTCATGTCATTCTGTTTCATGCTGTTTATCAGTTTTATGACGGTAATTGTTCATTGAACCGACTATTGATAATCCTGGATTTCAAACAATTGTAGTTTATAGGTTGGTGACAGTAAATAGAATGACCCCTGAGATCTTTTAGACTTATGAATCCAGTTCCTGGTGAAAAGGTCAAGATGCTTTAAAATTAACATGTTGGGCTGAGTGGTTTGCTGTTTTTCTTAATTGTTTTTATTTGGTTTGAACATCACAGAACATAAAAAAAATAAAAAATAAAATGGATATCAAAGTGATAATTGCTTTCACACCACCAACGATACCTGAGTGGTTCTAATGCAATGTGATTCAATATGGCATTTATCCAAGATGACTGATTTCTGGAAAAACAGGGAAAAACTGAGAAACACAGGGAAACCATTGGTCATGACAAAAAAAATGTGCATTTGATTCTAGTCTGAATCTTGGTGAAAGTAAAGAATGGAGTGGTTATGTCATGGTGAATAGTAGTAAGATAAAGTAATAGTCCTTTAAAATGCCATGTGCAGTTATGAGCACATTGTCTCTTTGTAAACAGAGCAGCAATAATTACTGCTTCTTCGAGGGTTGTAATGAAAAGTGGTTAATTTGCATAGTTTTGTCTTTGATTGGTTGCATGGTTCGTCTCCAATTGTCTGAATTCTTACATATTAATTGCAGAAATTTCACAAGTGGAATAGTGTTTATTGAGTAGTAACAAAAACAAAACAATTGGTTATGACATCTTTTATTTCCACATTTGTATTGTATTCCTAATTTTATTTTATCAGTTATCCCTGTAATAAATACAATAAAGACATATTTTATGATGGATTACCCATAATGATTATGGAATTTGCCTTCTACAGCAAAATGTTCAGAGGTATTGAGATAGTATAAGATAGTGTAGGTCCAATTTTCAGAGTTTACTCTGAAATTTCAGGTATTGCCCAAGTTTGAATGTTTTTTGGCATTTTCATACAACTACAATATTAAAAATAGATTTTTTTCTTAATATGAAATTTGTTCTCCACGATCAGTTCTTTCATTAATGTCATATACCGCATTTTTTGAAAATTGTAGATTTCATACAATTTTGAGTGAAATATATGCAATGTTAAAAAATATCGAAAACAAGAATTTCTGAAAACTGGCTTCAAATTTTTTCTTTAAACTTTTGGTAGGGTTTGTGCTAAATGTACTTTAACAAATGACACACAATATTGCTGTATTTTGTTTTTTAAAAAATTACACAAATGTAATTCAAATGTACTTCAAATGATGTCTTATAAATTTTCTCAAACTTGTGTGTGTAAATGAGCTCGCAACACCATATTTCCAGAATTGCTCAAACGCCATTTTCGCGAAACGGCTTCAAATTTTTTCTTTAAACTTTTTCAAAGGAGAGTGCTAAATGGTCCGAGTAACATGACAAATACCATTTTGATGTATTCTTTTGTTTTTTTAAAAATTACAAAAACATTTTTTGAAATTTCTCATTCCGTTATTTACATTACTTGCAATTTGTATATATTATCGCATTTGTGAGTAAAAGTGTTGCAAATAATTTCCAATGAAATTTCTCGAAAACTCAGTGGAGGTGAAGATTTTGGCAAGTGAGGTACTTCTGGAGATTAAAGATCTGGATTCGTCCAGATCTTTAATCTCCAGGAGTGACATCGGACAAAGAAATTCTTGAGGCCTTTGAGAAACTGCTGGACGGAGCCAAGGACAGGAAAGTAATATTTAAGTCCATTCGCATCACCTACCGCGGCACTCAAACGTCCGTGATTACACTTCCAGCAGATCTAGCGAGGAAAGCGGTTCGAATGAACAAAATTAGGATTGGTTGGGTTTTGTGTCGCATTCGGGAGAAGATAATTGTTTCCAGGTGTTACAGGTGCTGGGCTTTTGGACACCTGGCGTGAAACTGTAAAGGGCCTGACGGGTTCACGAATTGTCATCGATACGGTGAAAGAGGGCATTTTGTTGAGACTTGCATTAAGTCCCCTAATTGTTGCCTCTGTCAAGGGAAAGGCAGTGAGGCACGTGCAACTGGTAACTATAAATGCCCCTTTTTCCAAAAGGCTTTAAGAAAGGCGGAACGGAGTTGGAAGAATGAAAATGATGGTCCTTCAGCTCAACCTTAATCATTGCGAGGCTGCGCAAGACCTCAGCCAGACGTTGCGCGAGCTGAAGATAAACGTCGCGATCTTGTGCGAGCATCATAAGGCCCATTCACAATGCAATCACAAACATAAGCATAACACATAGACATAGACATTAACACAAGCGAAGAGTTGGCGTATTCACAATGCCGAACATAAACACAGGCAAAATAAGAGTTTCTATTGGCTATGAGACGCAGCACACGAATCGACACGAATAGTTCGCCCACCGACTTCGATACTCGATTTTGAGTTAACGAACTGGGCTCATTCCTTATGTCTGACATAAGCATAGCACAGAAGCTTGAAGCTTGCAAGCTCTTAAGTTAACGTCTTACGTGTTATGCTTATGCGAACGCATTGTGAATGAGTCCACTTGTAGACGTAGTCCTAACTTTTATGTTAACGCCATGCTTATGCTTATGTTTGCATTGTGAATGGGCCTTTAGTCTCAGACTAGTATCTTCGTTGTCGCATCAGTCTTAAGTGAGTCGTATGCGCTGCAAGCATTTGCTACCAGCAGTTCCGGACAAAGGGATCCTTTATTCGGTTCGTGAGTGTTTTCAAAGTTGTGAAGTGTATTAATTCCTGTTGGATATTGAAGTTCCCGATATGTACTTTGTTTTAAATTAAAAACTGACCCATTTAAGATTAATATTTACATAATTTAAGACGTTTAAAGTGAACGTATAATGTATTTAAATTTTGACTTGACTTTTATCAAACATTAGTGTTTTAGTTATAGTGTCAGGACGTGTCAAGCAAACATTTTTATTGCAAGTTGTTCTAAAATTCATATTCTGTTAGAAAAGAAAAACTTCTCACATATTTCCACGATTTTAGTTAATGGCACTTTATTTAAAGATCGGTGATGCGTAACAAAATTCGTGAAATTTAGGAATCAGTAAGATATTTTTGTTGTAGATTCCAAAGAAAGTGTCAAGGAGATGACTAGAGGAGAACTCTACAGCTAAATCAAGCAGTGTTCTAAACGTTTAATCGATAAGATTAAATAGATGAAGAATCATTTGTTGAAAATGACAAATTTTCCGTCGAAAAAGTGAACGAATTTAAACGTAAATTACGGTTTTCAATTCTGAATTCAAACAAAAATGGGCAGTTGCATTTAATATGGAAGAAAGATTTATTAAAAAGTAATGAAATGTGGCTTATTGGTACTGTGAAATTACCAAGTGGACTAAACAAAAGGTGGGTCGACCAAGACAGGAATTCGGGGATTCAAGTGACCGCAGCAAACGACGCAAAACACAAGAGGTACGGAAAGAAGTACCCGAGTCTTCGTCGACTTATGCTACCAAAATGAGTTTAGGAACTGCTTGTAAAACAGATGTATCTGCTATCATGAAAGAAATGTCGAAATCTCCGAAAGGGGCGTCAAAAGTGCGTAATGCTTTCAGCAACGCGAAAAAATGCATTCCTTGACAAGGAGGCTAGCTCTATGAGTGTTTGTAAATGCCGGTCTGTCCCGAAGGCAATACAATATTATTCGAAATTCAAACAGACATTTATCCCTGTTATTTGTTAATACAGAAAGTAAGGAGAACGACGAAGCCGTTCTCAAAAGACGCATTAGAATTTCTAGGGACGCAGGAAACTGTACACTTTGAAGATGCTACACGTGCAAGGAAGAACTCAGAAAAAGAAAAATAAGACGGAGAAGAAGAAGAATATGGAGAAGAAGTAGAAGAAGAAGAAAGATGATGGAGAAGAAGATTATGGTGATGAAGATGATGAAGAAAAAGATGACGATGAAGAAGAATATTAGCTACTGGTAATATTGGGAATTAGAGAATTATATTCTTAAGCAGACTAGTGTAACACATTTAACGAGAACTATTTAGTAATGTTTCTACTTCCCCCATGAACTAACTCACATTTAATAATGTGTTGTAAGCTTTTTTAAGTAGTACCTCTCACCAAAATATGTAACCTTGCAAAATATTCATATTAACTACTTTTAAATAAACTAGTAGTGCCCGTGCGAATTATTCGCACGGAGCTCAATATTTTTAAAATTCCCTTAATTATAATTTTCTTTTATATATTGGGAGTTCATTTTTTTATGTATAAAATTTTTAGCCACTGCATCTAATTCAACATTGTTATTTAAGAGTTTTATCACAGCATGTTGTAATGTTGTAATGTTCCAATTTTCTGTAACTCACATTCTCTGGGGAAAACTGACAAATCAAAATGTATGAATAATGAGGCTTGATCTAATTAATTCTTCCCAAATACAATAATTTAAGATAAATTCAAAATATCAATAAAATTTATTGTTGAAAATTACAATCCATGTTCAAAAATCCATCACTAAAAATAAACTATAAAAACCAACAAAGAAAAAAATTGCCACAATAAATAAATAAAATCTTTCTTGCTCGCGAGTGAATATAACTTACCACTTTCATTGAATTGGTCCTTCCCTTCAAGAATGGATATGAAAACATTTATTAATAACCTAAATATTAATTCGCTGCCACTTCTCTGTAACTAAATTCGCTGTTGAACCGCACCGAACCGCACACTGCACCCAGATAAATGTATTGGTGTATTGGTGCACGCGTACGCGGTTTCAAAATTCGCTTTCAGCAGTTACAGGTTCGCCAACTCAAATTTTTGCGAAGAACGTTGAGTTCTTGTTACAGTTATTTTTTTGTGAATACCTTATTACACTTTGTTGTTAGTCTGTAACTCAGTAAACTTTTTTTACATTCACAACTTTCATTGTTCAATTTGTTTATATTTGGCCATGCGCTCGGAGACATGGGGTTATAATATAGATATGGCGCAGGTTCCCCAACTCATATTTTGCGCAGGACGTTGTGTTATTGTTTTAATTATTTTTTTGTAAATAACTTTTTAAGAATTACGAAACTGCAAAACTGATTACAATTGCGGGAATAGCAAATGCTTTTACACCGATTAACACCTTGATCATACGAATCCATCCAGTGGTTATCTAGATCTCAGATCACCATTTTACTGTATTAAATTAATTATATGGATGATAGCAAAGAAATAATTTTGGCCAGCTTTTTATACACAATACCCCTATGTGCGTTGGTGTGGATTTGTGGTAAGAGTCAAGTCCAGGAGGTTATGCAAGTCCCAGGAGATGGATTCACCTGGATTAAGGGGTTCGGTATATATTTTTATAGTGTTTATGCTTCACCCAGTGCGTCGCTTGAAGAGTTCAAGGTATTATTTGAGAGATCATTTGGATGATGCAAAGGCCTCTTATTTTAACTGGGGACTTTAATGCATGGGCCACTGAGCGAAGCAGCAGGATAACGAACCAACGTAGGATCTCTCTCCTGGACAGCCTTGGCCGTTTAGACGTCTACCTCTGCAACACGGCTAACAGTCCTACCTTCGCCATGAATGGTCACAGCTCCGTTTTTGACTTGACATTCGCCTGTGATAGCCTTGCTAAACGGATTACGGCATGGGAGGTTAGCGATCATTACGCACACAACGACCACCAAGCTATTGTGATGAGCCACATCAAAAATTAAAAGAAAATTCAAACTTTAATATAAATGAAAAGAATAAATTCTCGCCACATGGCCAAAAACCGAAGCAACGAAGCAGGAAAAATCACCGCGTTGGCAAAGAGAGTGCGCTGCAGAAAACATGTTGACAATCCTAGACATGACTTTCCCAAGAGCACTTTCAAAAACATCCGAATCACATTACACACACACACACACATATTCACGGGACGCACGAAGCTCAGATCTCAGTGTCGAGCCATCGTCGCTAGTACCACCAAGAGCCCTCTCACCTCCAGTTACTTCATCGTGAGCCAGGAAGGAGCCTTGACACCCCTGCAGAGAGAGATTGGTGCCATGGTAAGTAGCTGACATCATCACGAGCGCCACTCGGCTTCCCTTCTTCCTCTTTCTTCCCTCTCTCTGTCTTTCTCTCTTCCCTTCACTCAACCCCCTAATAATGTAAAAATTATGACGGTTAGACTATGCAGATTAAATTCACATTGCAAAGAGCGCACTTGTAATAATTTCCCCTCACTCTTCCTCCAGACTACTCAGTTCATTAATATGAGAAATCTCCTGCGTGAATTACGCTTGAAACTAGTATTCGCACAGGAGGGACATCTCTATTGTATACGAAGTCAGGTAGAAGTCTAGGTTGAATTTGCAAGGAATAGGAGGAGAGCCACTTGGAACCACAGGACGTTCGATCGCCATTCTTTCGCTGTCATGATGGACGGCAACCTTATGCTAGTCAGAAATTCTGAGGATATTGTAGCGTCGCCTGGTCCGGCGCCGGTGCGTCGGGCCGCTTCGGGGAAACCCGCGTTAAGCCGGATGTAGATGGGGGTGGAGAGCGGCGGCGCCACGCCGCGCCGGTTGGAAAAGCCCTTAGGAATCCCGGCTGGAATTTCCTTGAAAAAGGACGCGCGCGGAGGCGAGTTTAAGAGATGTCGGTTGCAGCTCTGGAAAGGCTGGCCAGCGAGCCGTATGACGCCCGCTGCTTGTAGGGTGGGGGCGAGCCGGCGGATATTTAAGGCCGAGCCGACAGGCGCCTCGCGGGATACGCTGGGTGTCGAAAGACGAGAGGTATCTCCAGTGCTATCATTGCACGTGATCTTCGGGTCGAAGATCGGTTTGGCGACAAGCCATGTAACTGGTATAGTTACGGGACTCTATGTCCGACAGCTTCGCACCTCGCGTTGCTTTTTGCTGTTTCCGAAGCAGTGGTTCTGGGCGAAGGCCTAGGGACGGTCGCGGGGTTTCGCGGCTAAGAGAACTGAAAGGTTGCCAAGGGGTTAGATTTTCGTATTATAATCTTTGTACATCAATTGTAAATATTCTGTAAATATATTGTATATATCAATCAGAACAGTCGTCTGTGTTTTTCATCCTAGTACGTCACAGACTCGGAACCTTTCTTTTCTAAAACTGGTGGCAGCGGTTACTGTTAACCCACGTCGGGGTGCCCGCACCAATTCTGCCATTTTTCTTTTCTAAAACTGGTGGCAGCGGCTATTGTAAACTCACGTCGGTGTGCCCGCACCAATTCTGCCATTTTTGTTGTCTAAAACTGGTGGCATCGGTTATCGTAAATTTACGCTGGAGTGCCTGCGCCAATTGTTGCAATTGTAGTTCAAAATTGGTTGCAGTGGTGCTTAGAACTCACACCGGGTGGTTGTGCCAATTGCAGTTAATAGTTGGTTACAGCAGATTAAAGGCTCACATCTCAGCTTTGTGGAAGCAGTTACTACGTTCGCAACGAACGGGGAACGCGGAAGTCTGCAGCAGCATCCGCGGGGACATCAGTGCGGCATCAGAGCCATCGGTGCGCGCTGATTAATCAGAACAGCACGCGTAAAGACAGTGTACGCAGTTAATCGTGCACACGCGTCGTAAATACGTGGCGCCGGCAGTGTCGCGCACGCCACGAGAAACCGAAAGTGCGGTGTTTCGGTACGGTAGTTTCGGGGCGGTACAATCCGACTCGGAACCTTTCTTTTCTAAAACTTGGTACTGGTAATTGGAACTGGTACTGGAACGAGCTGATATTGGCACTGGAACTGGATCTGCTGATATTGGCATCACCGGAAGAAGACATCCCGGACCGACCTGAACGAGAGGAAGGAAGGAGGCCACAAACCGGATCCAGAAGGCGCTCACGCGACACCGAGGTCAACTGAACGTAAGTGTGTTTTTTGTTCTGGCCGGGGATCAATTCAGGCAATATGGCTTTCTTAGCGGGTTATAGGAAAGAGGTGCTTGTTAGGGTCGCGATGGAGATGGGGGAAACATTAGAAGGGAACGAGACCGTGGTTAAACTTAAATCAATCATTACGGAAAGCGAGCAGTACGAGGAATCATTCGTGAAACAACTCGCTGACCAAGAAAAAGAACATGTTGCAGAAATACGAGAGCAGGAAAGATTACGCGAAGAGAGAGAGCAGGAAAGAATACGCGAAGAGAGAGCAGGAAAGAATACGCGAAGAGAGAGAGAGAGAGAGCAGGAAAGAATACGTGAAGAGAGAGAGAGCAAGAAAGAATACGCGAAGAACGCGAAGAGCAGGAAAGAATACGCGAAAGGCAATTTGAACTTGAAAAGTTAAAACTAACGAATCAGGCTCCCACGCGTGTTTCCATAGGTAGTAGCGACACGGGAAATCGAACTAATATTCGTATCAGCCAAGTCATGGACAAATTCAAAGGCGAAGGCGACGATATTACGTTGTTTTTAAGTGTTTTCGAGGCGCATGCTCGCCAGCTTGGCATTGCGCCGGTCGAATGGGTAAGCCATTTAATGGGTTTACTTCCTAATGAGGTGAACAACTGGCTCGTAGTAGGATCCGATTCACCGGATCAAGATTATGACCTAATTAAAGAACAACTATTAGATATGTACAAGTTCACGGCAGAAAAGTGCCGTCAGATGTTTTGTAGTCACGTAAAAGGTGCAAAGACCACTTGGAACGTCTATGCACGTGAATTAGCTAGTTATTGTAAAAAATGGATCTCAGGTTTAAAGATAGAAACATTCGAGCAATTGCTAGATCTCATTGTAACAGACCAGATGAAGCGAAAGGTGCCGGCGGTTATACGTGACCATTTCATTGATGTGTGGGGTGAGGTTTCTGCGTCCCAAGATTTGGCACGAAGGCTGGACACCTACGAAAACAACCGGGCTAGCGGATATAAGAAGGATTTCTCGCGGTTCGGCAATAAAGAGCAGGCAGGCGAACGGAAATGGCCGAAGGCGACGGAAAGCGCGCCGACCACTTCCAAAACTGCAGTGCCGAAGGTAGCTAGTAACGCGGAGTTCGAGAAGCCGCAAGAACGGACGTGTTACTTATGTAAAAAACCAGGTCACATAAAAAATATTGTCCTCAATATAACAATAAACCTAGCGAGAAGATGTGTCACGTGGCCGACGCTAGTGCGCCAGTTATTGTCTCCACACACCTTTCTTGCCAAAATTTGCGGCGAAACAGTCACCTGTCTCCGTGATACGGGTGCGACGATTGACGTCATCAACGCAAAGCACGTCACGCCGACACAATACACCGGCGAGTCCGTATGGGTTCAGCAGCCCCTGGACGAAGCGCCGAAAAACCTACCGGTAGCCAAGGTAGAGATTGTAGGGCCATTCGGTACTCTTGTTACAGAGGCCGCAGTCGCGAAGAATTGCGACTTGCCTTATTACATTTTTAGTAATCGTTCTGCTACGATTTTGAAGGAAATAAAGCAAGGTTTCTTAGAACCACAGCCTATCTGCGCTGTGCGGACTAGGGCGCAAGCAGTTGCTGAGCGCGTAAGGGCGGAAGGGCCGCGGGGTTCAAACAATGCAGGAGACGAAGCGCCGGGCGACGCGCCGCAGACAATAGAGGCGGTAAAGCAAGCCGAGGGTACGGAAAACGACCGAGAGCAGGACCCGTTCCAGGTAACCGCTTCGGAGGAAACCGAGGATGACAATAGAGTTGGTCAGGGCGAGGTCGACGCCCCGGGCAACTCGGAATCAAACGATCAGGAATCTGAATTAGATTTCGGTAGCATTGCTTTGGTTCGTTTGGACCCCACCGAATTTGCTACAGCTCAGAGACAAGACTAGGAGCTCACGCCGTTGATTGAGCGTGCGGAAGGACCCGAGACGGATCGGCACGATTATGTTATGAAAAACGGCCTATTGTTTCGTGTCAGGCATAGTAAGCGCGGAGAGCAGTTCACTATGTTAGTAATACCGCGGGTGTATCTTGGCACGATCTTAAAACTCTGTCATGAAGTTGCTCACGGCCATTTAGGGGTCACAAAAAGCAAAGATGCCATGGCCAAATATTTCTTCTGGCCGAAGGATATTGAAAACTATGTGCGTAGTTGCGACAGTTGCCAACGAGAAGGAAACGGCGGCAAAAAACTTCGCGCGCCTTTGAAAATTGTTCCTATAACGGGCGAGGCATTCGAGAAAGTGAATGTCGACGCGTGTGGCCCATTTCCAGAATCGGTCACCGGAAACAAGTTTATTTTAACGGCGATGTGTTTAGCCACGAAGTATCCCGAGGCTATTCCGATACGGGACCTAACTTCGGTCACTGTAATTGAGGCATTATTAGAATTATTCAGTAGAATAGAATTTCCACGCAAATTGCAAACCGACCAGGGCACTTGCTTCACGAGTGCTTTGACAGCGGAATTCGCCGAGCGGTTTGGCATTAAACTGGTGAGTAGTTCGCCGTATCACCCTCAATCAAACGCAGTCGAAAGAATGCATCGAACTATGAACCGGCTTATGAAGGTTCTGTGTTTGGAGGCAGGGACGGATTGGGAATGCCAGCTTCCCGCTATTATGTTCGCGTTGCGCACGAGTGTGCACGAATCATTAGGTTTCTCTCCTGCCGAATTGGTGTACGGGAAGAATCTCCGTACCCCCATGACACTTCTTTATGAAAGGCTTGCGGGAACTGCGGAAGGTGAAGAAAATTCTGTAGTTGAGCATGTATTCAAATTAATCAATCGTTTGAAACGCTCCCGTGACCTAGCTCACAATAGAATGGCTGAAGAACAGCAGAAACGTAAAGTGTGGTATGACCGGAAGGCGGTCTCACGTACTTTCGAGATAGGCGCGAAGGTGTTGGTCTCGCACCTAACAGGACGCGGAAGCTCGCGGTTCAGTGGATAGGGCCGGGCGAGATTCGCGAGAAAATTTCGGAGCATAACTATGTGGTCCAGATGCCGGGGCGGAAGGAACCCCGCGTCTATCACATTAATATGCTTAAAAGATACCACCAGCGGACAGAGTACTTGAATGTGCTTAGTTCTACGACTGTGACAGACGCAGGTGACAAAGACGCGCTAGATCGCTATGCGCTTAAATTGGATTGTTGCGACTTTGACGCGGAAGAAATCCTGAGCGGGACTGAGGTCGAACCGGAGTTTCGCGACGCTCTGAATACGGTCATTTGTAAGTACAGGTCTATATTTAGTGAGAAACCCGGATTGACAGATATCACTACTATGGATATCGAGTTAACTGATACTAGCAAAGTGGTTCGAAGCGTACCCTACCGTACATCGCCGAGGCAGGTTAAGATATTACGGGAAGAAATCGATAGAATGCTTCGCGACAATATCATTGTGGAGGCGGAGAGTGATTATACGTCTCCCATGATATTGGTTGAAGCACCGGGCAAGAAACCACGGCCCTGTATCGATTATAGGCGCCTCAACGAAATTATTAAGACCGAATACTTTCCGTTACCCAATCTCGAAGAACGGATAGAACAGGTAGCTGCAGCTAAGATAATAAGTGTACTGGACCTTTGCAAATGTTTTTGGCAGATCGGTCTTACGGAAAGGGCACAAAGGTATTCGGCGTTCGTGACCAGTTTCGGCACGTACCGGCCGCTTAGATTACCTTTCGGAATAAAGAACGGTCCCTATCAATGTTGTCGTATTATGGGCACCTTGTTGAATAAATGCCAAGAATTCGCGGTACCATACCTTGATGACATCGCGGTTTTCAGTAACACTTGGCAAGAACACATTCGACACCTAGAGACGGTCTTTCGAATATTAAAATCCGCCCAATTGACAGTGCAACCGCGCAAGTGTTTGTTCGCGCGGGCTAACGTAAAATATCTTGGATACGTAGTCGGTAACGGGAAATTGCAGCCGGCCGAAGCCAAGATACAAGCAATCCAGAACTTTCCCAGACCAGAGTCAAAGAAACAAGTGCGTTCTTTGCTCGGTTTGGTAGGATACTATCGACGTTTGATACCAGGGTTTGCGGAGAAGGCGGCAGCGCTTACCGATGTGCTGCGTGGGCGCGAGCGCCAGGGTAAGATCGTCTGGACAGAGGCATGTGAAAGATCTTACAATGAGCTGCGACAAGCTCTCAGTGAAAAAACAGCGGTATATGCACCTGATTATACCAAGGAATTTCGAGTTCAGGCAGATGCTTCTCGGAGAGGCTTAGGCGTGGTCCTCTACCAAGTAAATGACGAGGGAGTAGAACAACCAGTCGTTTTTCTAAGCCGTAAATTAAATGATGCCGAAATGAATTATGGCACCACAGAACTAGAGTGTTTAGCGCTGATTTGGGGGTTGGATAAACTTAAAATTTATCTCGACGGGCAGGCCACAATTCAGGTCGAAACCGACCACAATCCGTTGGTCTGGTTGCGTAATACGGCCGGAAAAAACCCAGATTATTACGCTGGTCTCTTTTAATCCAGCACCTCGATTTACGCATCAGGCACAAAAAGGGCTCAGAAAATGTTAATGCAGATGCGCTTAGTCGCATGTTTGATGATGTGAATTGATCCACCGGCGAGAATAGGGAACACGCACGTTCATGACATGTATAAATGTTGGTGAAATTCTATGTAAATAATTTTGTAAATTCAACGGTAAATTGTTTTGTTTTTTTTGGATATTTTTATATGTAGATACATACATGTGTCAATAAATTCAGTTAAGAACGGCACATGATGTATATAACGAATTCCATAATTATGTAATAATTCAATGTAAAGTAAATGTTTGTATTTCAGGATCATATGTAAATCAAAATGCGTCAAGAATACTTATGTATGTATATAGGAGTAAGGTTTAAATGTAATGGCAACATAGCTTAGGTGAAAAGGGAGGGGGGACAGCCCAGAGATTTATTTCACACATTTCGATTAAATAGGGTTTGATATTTTGGTATAATTATGTTCATGTTCATATAAAAATTAGGATGTAGAGGTCTCACGACCAGGTAACTTAGCAGAATTTTTTTCCTGGGCATATTTTGCTGCGAAAAAAAATTCTCACCCCCCGGCATGGGAGGGTCTGTAGTGTCGCCTGGTCCGGCGCCGGTGCGTCGGGCCGCTTCGGGGAAACCCGCGTTAAGCCGGATGTGGATGGGGGTGGAGAGCGGCGGCGCCACGCCGCGCCGGTTGGAAAAGCCCTTAGGAATCCCGGCTGGAATTTCCTTGAAAAAGGACGCGCGCGAAAGCGAGTTTAAGAGATGTCGGTTGCAGCTCTGGAAAGGCTGGCCAGCGAGCCGTATGACGCCCGCTGCTTGTAGGGTGGGGGCGAGCCGGCGGATATTTAAGGCCGCGCCGACAGGCGCCTCGCGGGATACGCTGGGTGTCAAAAGACGAGAGGTATCTCCAGTGCTATCATTGCATGTGATCTTCGGGTCGAAGATCGGTTTGGCGACAAGCCATGTAACTGGTATAGTTACGGGACTCTATGTCCGACAGCTTCGCACCTCGCGTTGCTTTTTGCTGTTTCCGAAGCAGTGGTTCTGGGCGAAGGCCTAGGGACGGTCGCGGGGTTTCGCGGCTAAGAGAACTGAAAGGTTGCCAAGGGGTTAGATTTTCGTATTATAATCTTTGTACATCAATTGTAAATATTCTGTAAATATATTGTATATATCAATCAGAACAGTCGTCTGTGTTTTTCATCCTAGTACGTCACAATATGGTGGGAACTGTAATGAACCGGGTCTTTGACTTTGATCTTGTGATGCGTCAGTGACGAAAAGCCTCCGGAAAGAACGCTGTTTTCCAATGCACTAGTGGACAGAAGATATCATGGAACTTTGCTAAGGATGCTACACGTAGGTTGGCGCAACGCGGGTGGGGTCGCCCAAATTATGACATTCTCAAGGAGAGTCAAATGGCCGCCAGAAGAGCTTTCACAAAAGGTATTAAGATCAGCAAAGATCGCTGCTGGAAAGAGCTAAGCAACGAGGTGGATGCTGACCTCTGGGGTCGTTCGTATAAGATGATAACGCTCAGGCTCAAGTCTCTCTCTAGGTCATCCCCGACTTGCCCGGGCTTCCCTGGAGAAGATAGTTGCTACCTTGTTTCCTCATAAGAATGGTGTTTTGCCGCTTATGGATTCTCTTGAAGATCTACACGAGATTCCGGCGGTTTCACAAGGACTTGCAATAAGGTTCAAGATTGAGAAGCCCCCGGCTTGCATGAGGTGCCGAATGTAGCTATCAAGACCGCTATTAGGACCCGGACAGATCTATTCTTAGAGGCATACAATACGTGCGTGCGATAGAGGAATTTACTTCGTTGGAACAACGGCTGAGCCTCCTTCCGAAGGACGATAAGCCACCTAGCGACCCGTCAGGATATCGGCCTTTATGTTTACTGGATAATGCAGGCAAGGTGTTAGAGCGGATCATGTGCAAACGGATTGAAGCATACATTGAGGGACTATAGGGGCTGTCCGATAATCAATATGGCTTCAGCAAGGCGAGATCCACAGTGGATGCAATTAAGGCTGCATTGACATCGCACGAAAGGTTTTTGAGGGCAAACGATGGAGAAAAGGCGCAGAATAATTGCACTATTGTTACCCTCGACGTCAGGAACGCATTTAATACAGCAAGGTGGAGTTCCATACTTGCTGCGTTAACAAAACTGGGCGTTTCGAATTGCATAGCAAAATAGTCAAAAGCTACTTTGAGGAAAGGACTTTACTATGCGAAACAGAGACCCTATGGTTTGTCGGGACATATGGTATCTCGGGTGGTGTTCCGCAAGACTCGGCACTTGGCCAGCTGTTGTGGAATATTATGTGTGACTCCGTTTTGAAGCTTTCGCACCCGCGGTGCGAAGTCAGTGTATAGAAGGTCCGCCTTGAGGGTGGCCCGGGCGTTTCGCACGGTTTCGTATGACGCTGTGTGTGTGATAGCTGATACCCAGACCTCATGGCACAAGAGAGGGTAGACTCTACAGATGCAATTGGAGCGTCCTCATGAAGGAAGAGAGGGAGGTGACATGACTCAGTGGCAACGGCGATGGATTCTATCATCCACTGGTAGATGGGCATTTAGTCTTATTCCTGACATAGCGAAATGGACTCAAAGGAAACACGGAGATGTAGATCATTATTTCACCCAGTTGTTAACGGGGGACGGGTGCTACCGTGCATACCAACTCCGTTTCCGGTTGGACGATGACTCCTCATGCCCAACCTGTGATCCGTTGGTTGAAGATGTGGAGTACGTGATCTTTCATTGTCCACACTTCATTGAGGAGAGGGAAGAACTCCACCGTCTTCTGCAGGCAGTGACTCCTGATACCATCGTCACTAGGATGCGTGTCCCAAGAGAATTGGAGTGTGGTAGCCACCTATGCCGAAAATGTTTTGAAGAAGCTTCGGATAGAAGAACCATTGCGAAGGAGTATCCCGTGACATCAGTTGGCATAGAGGGATAAGTTTCCCGTGATCCAATGCCTGACGGCAGTTCCGCGGGAAGGAAATGGAAAGAAAGAGTTTTTTAGTGGGTAGGCACAGGCTAGCTGTGAATCCTACACACCGCGGAGTACAGTGTCTTTGGAAGATTTTTCCCTGCCCTCGTAAAACACACACACACACACACACACACACACACACACACGCACACACACTGAAAAATGAAAATGTAGATAAACCAGCATATAAATCCTGACCTCATCTAGCACAAATAATACAAATGGAAGAAACTGACAACAGCTGCTATACTTTTGAAATATTTACAGATGGAAGCAAAAATGAAAAAGGAGGGGTCAGGAGTAGCTACTTAAAGTGACAACAAATTAACAAATGGACTGCAACTTGGATGAAATAATAGTTGCACTTAAAATTAAGAAGTACAAAACGGCATATACAAAGCACTAGAAATTATGAGAGAAAAACAATCTAGAAATGGATAAAACATTGATATTATACACAAACAGTAGGACTGTAATAAATGCCATTCACCAGACCAATAATCATGACTATTTAATACAAGAAATAAGACAAAAAATTAGAGAACTACAAACAGAAAATTGGATAATTAACATTAATTAATTCATTAATTTATTTATTCATTTTACGTCAAAAAACAGTTAAAACTGCGTATGACGTGCTATGGGGAAAAGTGAATTGTGTGCACATTTTCAAAATTCTGTGATCCCTACACTAAGTCACATACTACTTAAATTTTGAAAACAGGAAAAAAAACCCTCCCATGTAATAAAATCTATTTTCAAGGATAAATAAGCAATAAATTTTGGCTCTTATCCATGTTGTCCTTCGGAATAATACTTCCTGCCGCGACAACATGGAAACGATAATTTGATTAATTGTATTTCCCACTGAATTCTAGAAGACGTGCACAGAAAATGAAGTTACATTTATGTCCAGAAGCAAAACAAGGGGCCATCTCAGCATTTGCTCAATGGATCAGGGAAACTGGACGAAAAACCTGATCGAGATGGGGATCATTGACCCGGAGGCTGTAGTACAATAGTTGTTACAGGTTGTTTATACACATTTATACAGTCCAAATGGTAAATAATGCATTATGTATCATTGTTAAAATTAATGTTACTTTTCTTGTGATGCTCAGTATAGTCTCTAATTGTATAGAAACAGTTATGTAGCAGAAACGATTTCACTTGGGATTTAAACTTTTCTATCGAATTTAATCGTTTAATGTCATCTGGCAGTTTGTAAAATAATGTACATGTATTGTATGTGAATATTTGTAATTAGCTGTTGATACTGTCACCTGATGAATATGATTTCTACGTGGAGTGTTATAGTTATAGACATCGGCATTTTCTGAAAATATAATCCCGCCCTTAAGCAAATCATTTTTGACAAAAAACACTGATTCGTAAATAAACAGACACGGTAATGGTAAAATTCCTAGATTAATGAAGAGAGGCTTACATGAATCACGTGGGTGGGATTTGGTTATTATTCGTACAATTCGTTTTTGTAATCTAAAAGTCTGGGAGCTATAAGATGTATTTCTCCAGAATATTATGCCATATCTCAGGCGGGAATGAACATTCGCGAAATATACACAACGAGCAGTATGAAGGCTGATTGAATTTGAAAGAATTCTGAACGCGTAGCATAATGAACTTAATTTTGTGCTCAATTCATTTAAATGGACGTTCCATTTAAGGTTTGACTGAATTGAGAGACCTAAAAATTTTGTTGCCTTAACATCAGTCAACGGTACACCGTTCATTTTCATTTTCATTAAATTCATTCATTCATTTTCATTAAATGGGTGAAATGTCACAATAATAACAATGGTAATGAAAAGGCAGACCAGCTAGCAGAAAGCGCAGCGAAGAACATTGGCCAAGAAGAAAGCTATGGAAAAATACCCATCAGTGAAGCTAAAAAACAATTACAAGCAGAAAGCCTAGATGAATGGGAAAAGCAATGGCAAGAAACAACGAAAGGATCAACAAAAAAAGACTTCTTCCCAACAGTACACGACAGATTATCAATAGAAATTGTAATATGCAATAAAATCACTACCGTCCTGACAGGACATGAACCATTAAAAACGTTCTACCACAGATACAAAATTAATGACAGTTCAACATGCCCATGTTCAAGAGGAGAACAATCAGTGGATGACTTAATATATAACAGTCTTATTTTAGGAAATACAAGGCAGCACCTAACTCAAAAATTAAACAGCCAAGAGCTGCAATGGCCAATTCTCAAGAAAAGCCTCTTACAAACACACACACACACACATACATACACACACACACACACACACACACACACACACACACACCAAAGCATTCTTTGAGTTTATTGAAACGCTCTCCGTTTCTGTTAAATTATTTCTGCAACCGGTTTCCGAATTTATATCATTTTTGGGCGTCAGGAAAAGGTTGAGATTTTAAATTTCCCGCAAACACATCTAAAGGGAAATAATTATCCTACTAGCTATGCCGGTTGGGTTCTTACGAAAATAATCGTCGCCGGTACTTACTTTCTTCCTAGCAAACGATCATTCGATCCGCTCTCCATACGGAAGAAGCGAGGAATCTGAAATTTGTTTCTGGAAAGAAATTATTAAACTGTGGATTGCACAAGATGCCAAAGAAATGATAATCAGCTTTTCTTTTTCAGAATGAGAACGTTATAAGTTTATTTCTCAATTAATTCTTTTGACATGAAATGTTACCTTGGTCATGACCGATTGTAAATAGCGCTATTATTCTTACCATTTTAGATATATCCAGATATTCATGCGCACTCTGACGATAAGGCCAGAAAGAATCCACTGCTCCGACCAATCTTGTCTCTTGTATCTTGTTCTCGGTCCGCTGCCGGGTCAATGTCCTCCTCAACTTATTGTTTCACTTACTACTCCCGGTGCCAGAATAATTTAAAGTTCCAAATAGAATTACGCACACAAAATATAAGTTCTCACTGCTCAATTATTTCCCGCAAAATTCCACCAAGTCCCGCATCTACCATTTACAATGACCTCTGCAGCACGAGTGCACGGTACGCGGTCTAAAGCTCCTCTCTCATATTACAAAAAGTTCAACCCTCGATAACTTTCATACATTCTTGTCTCTTGTTTTATCAAAACAATCCCCAGTTTCCTTCTACGTCATACCCCATTACTAGTTTACCACCAATCCTACATGCCCTTATATCACAATCTTCTGTCCGATACTTGCCGCGCTATGTTTATTTACTTCCGTTTCCCTGGTTGCTAAGGAACGCCCTGCCTGCATGCCTATGCCCTCAACATTTACACTTTTTACGAAGAATTTAATAAATTCTTGTCCCCAATTCCCATCAAAATATTGTGTGACAGTCTGGTATGTCACATTATAAAAGTAATCGATTTTGAAAAGCTCCAATAAATAAAATAAAAATTAAACTTACAACAAAACTCACGAGAACAAGAGATACATAATTTGACTAAATAAATTGGATAAAACTAAAAATATTACTTAGATTATAATTAATTACATTAAGTACAACAATAATTATTTATCAATCACAAATTGGAAAAATAGTTGTAACAAAATGCCGTCAATTTAACACATTGTAAATTACAAAAATGAATTAATTGCATTAGATAAATTGTAATTAGAAATAGCGAACAAACAAACAATTGTTTATCATTTTATAATTATTATAAATGTAAATTTGTTATACGTGTAAATGAGTTACAAATGTAAAAATGAAATATGTAAAAAATAAAAAGTTTAATTTAAGAATAAAGAAAACAAAGCATCCAGTATTACTGCTGTAATGGAGTATGCTGGAGGAAAAAACAAACACGCAAAATGTGTGATATATTACACATTGCTCCGCGCAGAAGCTCTCGCCCTAGCGCCCCCACACCCGAAATTAGTTACGCATCGTAAGAAACCTCTACGAGCCAAATCCCGCACATCGTCAGTCTCGAGACGAGGAGAGCCTTTTTGGCCTATGCAACAGCACCTAGATAGAAGGCCTTAGCAGTCATTCAAGATGGCGGCCTAAGTAGGCCATACAAACTGAAATGTGAAGGAAGGATTATCAAAGAAGAAGAAAAGAGATCTACTTTCTTCAGCTAGAAGATGGAACATGAATTTAAATTGTTTTTCAGACGAAAAAAAACATACACTTTCTATTAATACTGTTATTACTAACAACGAACAGTACATGAAATCTTACCTGTTCTAATTCCAACATTTTTTTTTTCAAAATATTTTGAAGGTCCTGGGCATACATTTTATTTAGAGGTGCTATGTGTAGTAACTTTTTCAGATCTGAAATTATGGATGATATACATGTATAAGCACTTGTTATAAGTAATTTATTGATAAATTTAGTACACACAATGTTATCTGCTTTAAAATACAACACTGACTTTTAATGCATCTCTTCCATTATGAGAATCACTAATTTATCACTAGCACTTAATTTAAGTATTTGTTTCTTGTATACTTTAAACATTTGTTTTCAATTTGTTCCATTTGAGGTTCTAAACCAAATGAATAACACAACCTTCTAATTGCACTAGGATGACGAAATATTATGAACCCTAAATGCTTGAAATATTTACAAAAATATGACTATCTGGTAAATAGCATACAAGACAATTTGAACAAACGTGAATTGCACGGATATGCACTACTTTTCTTAGTAAGGAGTTTTATTTGTTCCTGCATAAAAGCAACAGGTTTATCAACTTCTGAATTTGTAGTATCGATTTGAAGTAAGAGGTCTAAAATTAAAGCAAAAACATCATAAGGACTCATACTACTGCTTGAATGAAAACGTTAACCTAACTGTTCGAAAACCAAATATATTACAAACACTATCTGATATTGTAGTGCCTCCAAGTTTTAATACTTTCTTCACAATAATAAACACTGAGTTTCAATTCTTTATCCCACAACTGAATTTATAATTTTAGGGTCAGAATTACAATTAATATGTTGAAAAAGAATACTGTCTTCCTTATTAATAATCGACCAATAATCTTACAAAATAAGCAACTCGAGTTCTTAGTTCATAAATAGTACTGAAATATATTTAATTTAATAAATGTAATGTTTTCTTTTGCATTTTCTTTAATAACACCCAGCACATACTTGTTTTCTAAACAAATTTCTTTTCTTAAGGACTTTCTCTATAGAAAGGGCTTGGATGATTCAAATAAGCAGGATAATTAGGCAACAAAGAAGGCATAGCTTCACGAGACAGTCGTTTATATTTTAAAGGAAGACTGCTTTTTAGTCCATTATCACAACAGAACACTGAAAATTCTTCTCAGATTCCCACGTTCACAAATACACTTCACAAAGCTGAAAGTAAACATTGAACTTAGCAACTTACATTTTTCACTTTTTATCACAATTCTTTCACTTGGGGACACAGTCCTTATTCATTACGATTCTCACTATTATTAGCAACACACCACAACTACATAACCACATCTCGAAAGCTAATCGTACTACTCAACGTACACATCTCGGTCACCTTAACTCGAACAAGTCGGCCCACACTAGCCGCCATAGCGGGTTTGAAAAACTCCTGTGCGCAGGCCTTGTATCTAGATTGTGTTGTCATAAAACTGTTCGCACAGGCCCACCAACCGCCCCTACCCACTTCTCAAACAAGACAATGTCACCGTTGCTAAGCAAAGGTCGACAAGAGAAAAACAGAGGAACATTACTTGACTGAAGCCCGAAATTCTTTGAGTTCAATATCTCAAAGCAATTTGTCATGCGTAAGTGAGTAATCCCAACTAACCCCTTGCCCTATTGCGCAGAAATAAAGAAATGCATAATCAAAACCAAATGAGATTTTTCTGGTAATGTGGACAGGAAGAGAGAGGAAAACATCTGTCCAGTAGTCTCCCGAGTTTCGAAGAATGTTCTCGAACAAAGTTAAATTGGCGAATGAGAACCCGTAGCGATTAGGTGATGGTCAGGGTGCCGCGAAATAGGTGCGAGGAGAAATATTCAGGTTTAAGATGGCAAGATAGAAAGATTCAGGCTGGTGAACAGAGATATTATGGGAGAGAGAGGACAGAAAGATTCTAGGTGAAATAGATTCAAACAGATTGATAGAAATCCACTGTGGTATTTGAAACACGAGTAAATACGTCACAGATTTAGCGGACACTTGTCGGACATACTCTTCGGAGTCGTGTGACGGCCGGAAGCGTATAAGTGGCACTGGAGGCAGTGAAAGTCTTCATCACATTATTGAGTTTTGCCATCGACATATTCACCGTTCGTGCCTGTCCTCTGTTCGCTGTCTTGCTTTCGGGAAGCTGCATTTTCCCACGGCGAACTCACCCTCCGGCATCAGTGGTTGCCGGAAAACCCTGCCGAGAGGCTGCCTGCAACGCGCTATTGGCATGGTCCGCGGACACCATGCGTCGCGTTCAGTGCAGTTGCCGAAGGCTCAGGGCAACGGCAAAGCAATGTGGCAACTGTTGTCTAAGCCGCTGGCAATTAGTAAAGGACTTAAAACTTACGATGGAAGACGGCCGTAATTAGCCGATAATGCGTACGTCTAGAATTACAAAACGCTATGTAAATACATGTATTTCGTAAGACACTCTTTTCTTTTTTGATATCGCATCGTAATTTTGGCGACGCGATTGTCATCACGAATGTGTTATTAATAATCTGGAATTTGCATCAAACCCCGACCCAGAATCAGCCAATCTTCCTGAGATCTCTAGTGCCGAATGTTTATTTTGAAAGATACTAACACAGTTGGGCATCACAAAATGTATTTTTCCGCCAGTCATTTGGTCCATGATTGTTTTATGCAGTGTGGTTTATTTTTCTCTTTTCACCAGAGAAGCTGTTGTTTGGAGATAAGGAAAAGGTTGGGCTAGGAGAGAAAGAAACAGAAGTCAGGCCTTGATTACTTATTAGCACATGTGGGGAGTCAGTGGCGGTTTTTCAGGGGAGGAGAGGACTGACATCGTCACACATTTTTTCTTTTCAATATAATTACCTGAAATGTTTCAAATAAGAAACACAGACGTAACAATACCATCAGTTTATTGTGAACTTTGTTAAAATGTTTCCATATCCACATTCGTACCAAAATTGGGCCAAGAGTCGTCCGAGTGCCGGGGGAGAAAAAATAAGCCCAGTTCCAGTAGCAAGTCCCTAAACGAAGCGTGGTCACCGGCAGAGGCAGCTTATAGGGTAATGCCAGTGTGCCATTGTACCAACAACACAAAGGAAGGAAAATAACATTTTCAACACAAATACATATATAAAATATCATTTATTCAAAATATTTTTCTTTATAATAATTCATTTGAACGAACGTTTAGTCCTTTATGTTCTATCAAAACTCTCTTCAAACGCCCAGGGCGCAGCGCTATCTGCCGGCCTCCCAAACTGCTGAGCCACCTACGGATTGGCACCGTCTCTGCCCATTTAACGCCATACAAAAAGAACGCTATGTTGATTTGTATGCGTGTGTTATGGATGAGACGGAATCAAAGTCAAATTGGCGCAATAGTTTACGTTCTGTTCCTTAAAGTGCACTAATGTCACTATCTTTATCAAGCAGGCCATCACTCGCTCACGATGATCCCGCTACCCTGGTATTTCGTCTTTCCTTGTATTTCGCACATGGAGAGGAGGTGTACGCCGTGGGGATAAGGTCTCCCCTCTTCTTTCCGTCCCCCTTTTCAGCGATCTTACCAAACTGTGACCTCTTAGTAGGAGATTACTGTGGGTGCTCAGGCTTTCTGCCTGAGTTTTAATTGTTCTTATTATTTTTAATTTCTCGTATACGTACGGAGTAATAAAGTTAGTATAGAGAAAGTTATGTAATGCTGCGCGAAAAAACAGCGGATTTTCGGCGGAAAAAATTTATTGCCGGGCTTTAGTGGCAAAAAAGTGCATTAAACCAGTTGCTAAATTAAGAGAAAAAATCCTCAAACACGTGGTGTAGCCAGAATCCCTGTTTCGTTGGTCCTTGATGCCGAAAAACCAATTGGAAGCAAAACGTCTGTCCGTCTACCTGTCCGTCTCAGTCCGTCCGTCTGTGAACACTCCTAGCGCCTTAACCATTCGCACGATCTTCTCCAAATTGAATAATCCTCTGTCTATTTGGCTCTAGTTGAAGATTTGAAATTTTGAAAAACATTCTTTCAAATTTGGGGGTACTTTACATGACGTCCCCTGGACATTTTCAAATTTTTCTCAAAAACAGCTCCAACATTTTTCTTTAAATTTCTTGTAAGATAAGAGAAAAATACACTCATAAAGGTGTCATAGTTCAGGTTAACTCTGAATTTTCGAA
>BLKR01010200.1:0-65340 GCA_011170035.1 Teleogryllus occipitalis
AATGGGTTGGTGGAGAGGTTGCCGATGTTGCGGCGCAGCACGAAATGCTGCGGCGACAGCGCCGTGTATGACTGGGATTCGCTGCTCCTGCAGGCATTAATAATAATAATAATAATAATAATAATAATAATAATAGTAATAGTAATAGTAACAGTAATAGTAATAGTAATAGTAATAATAATAGTAATAATAATAATAGTAGTAATAATAATAGTAATATTTGATTGATTTTTTCGTGTTTCCGGGCACGTCAAAATTGCTTTGGTCATTAGTCCCGTTAGTGTAGTGTATGTTTTTTCTCGGAAGATGGCGGTGATCTTCCCCCGCTTGATGGCGAGATCCGACGCCGACCTACTGTCGGCTAGTGAGCTTCCCTCTAACCAGGACTCTCCCACCAACGGGGCACCGCCCCCCAATCGAGACAAGCTCTAAGCGCCCGACCGGTCTCCCGGAATATGTGGTAGTGTAGTGCATGTTAGTGTGTGTATGTGTGTAAGAGGAGAAGATAGGACTTGGAAGAGGAAGGAAAGATCGCGCGCGGTCCGTGGCCCGTTTGGTAGGGTACTGCTCCGGCACTCGCTTGGTGTTGAGCGGAGAAACCACGGAAAACTACCGATCAGAGCAGCCGACCGCTAGAATTCTTCTCCAGACAGCGATTGAATTCTAACTGAAAAGCTATTGTCAAAAATCTTGCCACCGTCAGGACACGACCTACGACCTCCCGGTCAGAGGCGCTGCAGTGATATCAGTTGATGCACTGAGTTACCGCTCCCAGTAATAGTAATAATAGTAATTAATAATAGTAATAATAGTAATAATAGTAATAATAGTGTCGCTTGTATTGGGATAGAACTATCTTAACAGACCAGACAGTGATTGTGAATTTGTGTGTGTCAGTTTTTCTTTTGTGTGTGTTGGTTGTGAATTTCTGTGTGATTGTGTATGTTGGTTGTGATTAACAAGTGTGAGAAACGTGTCATGCTTATTGACGTCTCAAATACTGGCAACATTCAAAGCAAATACACCGAAAAAATCAGTAAATATGCAGATCTTGTTGAACCCGTGGAGAAACAGTGGAATATGGAAAGAGTCAACATTATCCCGATAATTGTTTCAAGCACCCGAGTCATCCTTAAGTCTGATGTGGGGCCTTAAGCAACTGAATTTGAATGAAGACATGTACAAACTCATGCAGAAGCAGTTGTTATTTCAACAACAAGGATAGTGTGGAAATTCATGGGAAATAATGTATTATAGATTCTTTTTAAAATAAAAATTGTTGTATTTTGCTTTGATTTTATATATCTGTAAAATAATTCATTCAAATGTACCAGTAAAATGAGTGATAGTTTTCTTTAACTTTCAGAATACGTTGCTATGCTTCTATAATGTTTCACATAAAAATATACTTTAGGTACTCTAGAGTTAAACTTGATAAACGCATTAACATAGCAATTATAATATCAAGTGCGTGACTTTTAGAATTCGTATACAAATTAAACATTCTGTTTTTGAAACGTATTTCGTATGACTGAAAATCAACCTGTAATATATCCTACATGAAGACATTTCGCCATCTCCTTTTGAATTCTATAATAGGAGTATATTATTATGCTTTCTTTAAAAAAATGTGTATTTACATATGAAATTATTATATAATCAAACCTGAGTTCTTTTAACGATAATTGTTTTACTTTATGTACAGGGGCTGTAAAGTAACTTATAACCCCTGTGTGTGAATTAAATGAATCACTACCATATCTATTGAAATGCACAATGGCAACTTCAAAATCTTCTACAGAAAAGATAAAATTTAGAGATTTATTCACTAAAATACTAATATTCAAAAAATATATTTCTTACCCATCAGAACTCATGTTTATTTCGTCGAAGATCACAGGTATCGTGCGAAACTGAAGACTTCAGGTTTGAAATTTATTTTTGTGGTTATGGTACTCTTCAGCATAGAATACTACAACACACAGGATTAAAATTCTCACTTGTAAAATTCACTAGAGTCATTCCCGCAAATATTCAGGGAATACTTATCAATTTGACATTCTACAGAACCTTCTAACTTTAAAACTCAAATTTACAAACAAATCAGTGCATTGTGTCAGGCACAAAATACCTGAATCACGGAAATATGTCGGTAGCTAGGTTACAGATGCTATTCGTCCTCAAAGGTAACCTTTCTAGTTAGGCAGTTTACGACAACGCGGCATTTGGCAGTTTCCATTTATTTATACTTGATTACTTTTATTTTATATTTTTATAACAAACTTTTTGTACATTCCTTTCAGTAATACTTGACTATTTTTGTTGTAAATAATTTTCTAAAATAATTGAGTGTTTGTACACTCTCTTCTAATGTTGATTTAGTGACAGATTACATGTCATGCTGTAGCACTTTTTATCTTCTAGAGCTTTAGGCCTTTTAACGACCCAGGAAACGAAAGAAAAATTCATGTTCTGAACAGGCATGTAGATATATATTGTTTAAACATTTCACTTCGATCCAAAATGTTTCAATTAAGTTTATTTTGTAATAAGTACATTTCTGTTCATTATTAATTCGATTACGTCTCCTTGGATAACTGCTATCCGAAATCGACTTTACCCTTATCTTCACAGTTGCCGAACATACGAAACATGCTAGAGGTCACCATTGCGAACTCGAATTATATAATAACGGGCTATACCAATACCCCCAACGAAAATTTATTTTTTAGTGCCGTTCAATATTAAAATTTCTCATTACTATTCAATATTTAAAGATGAGTGTATAAAAAGACTTGTTTCTAAAATAATAAAACGTGGTTGATTATTCCAACACCTACTTTTCGGCGTTGGTTCATTTATCTATTAACGTCCTTAATCATTTACAAAAATGGATTTTTCGAATGAAGCAGTCTTCCACTTTATATTTTAGCATATAACGCATTTAAAAAATAGTCTTATTGCAATGTGTTAATTGTGTCTGGAATTCCTCAAAGAGTTCGTAGTACAGAAATAAGTACTCCATGTAGACATGGTTCATTAGTATGCTTAAACCTACAGAATATTTCGAGGAAAGGCCAACTTGAGCAGGAAGGAAATGAGATTTTATTCATGTTATTGCATAACTCCCAAATTATTATAACAAACACGCTATGGTGAATGAAAATCAAATAAATATTATTTTCAATCACAATCTTCTAATAAATATATTTGTGAAGGAGAATGTCAAACAGAAACACATGATAGAGAGTTGGTGTGGAGATGACGGAAACCAATCTTGGGGTGAAAAGAAGAAGAAAAATTGGATTTTAGAATGTTATTTGCATGCGTTTATTAAATAAAACAATGCAAATAAAACAAGATAAAAATTATTACTTCACGAACACTTTGGACAAGGATTTGCTTTCGATGTGTTTTTTTGTCATTAAAACCTGCGATGTATGTTTGATGGTTTATTATTTTTTCAGTATCTATTAATACTACATCCATATGTAACTTACACAAAAAGACGTTGTCTCACTCTACAGTCTCTATTCTCATATCCTCGAAGCGTTATTTCACGGATTATAATAATAATAATAATAATAATAATAATAATAATAATAATAATAATAATGACTTCATTTAAGTGGCGAGGCTTGGGTAATCAGGTAATAAATTTAGTAAATAAAAAACAATACAACTTACAGATGTCATGATCCCAGGCTCACAAAAACGAAAATAATACAACGTCCCAGCATTTGCCTTAAGCGGCCGGGGAAAACCAGAGAAAACAAAGGAAGTGTGCATGCTCTTCAACACAGCAAAATTTAAAAAAAAATTTCAATAACAAACAAACATTGCTGACACAGGAAAACTCTAAAGGCGTGCCCGAAAATGAATTACGAAATATATTAATTTAGCAATACGCATCAACTGTTAACAAAAAATTTCAAATACATTGATGAATTATAAAAAACAACCTGAGAATGCACACAACCACTCGAGCAGGACGACGGCTCAGGGCCGATTTTAATTTACGTCATGCACTAAGGGAAAAGACGCCTTCAGTCAGAGCCATGTCAAGTTATACTACAAGCTTCTTTGCACCTACCGCGCGTATAGAACAATACCATTTTTCTACCTATGTCATTTTTATTGTCTTAACCCCCTTATCCGCACCGATGTCCCCGCCGCTAACACCCCCACGTTTCCCTCCACAATCACAACCGCAGCCACCGGGAGCGGTAGCTCAGTGCATCAACTGATGTCACTGCAGCGCCTCTGACCGGGAGGTCCTAGGTTCAAGTCCTAATGGCGGCAGGATTTTCGTCACTAGCTTTTCAGCTAGGACGAAATCAGTCGCTGTCTGGAGGAGAATTCTAGCGGCTGCTCTGATCGGTAGTTTTCCATAGTTTCTCCGATCAACTCCAGGCGAATGCCGGAGCAGTACTTTACCAAACGGGCCACGGACCGCGCGCGATGTGTCCTTCCTCTACCTTGTCCTATCCTCTCCCCTTACACACACACACTTACACTAACATGCACTACAGTACCACATATTTCGGGAGGCCGTTCGGGAGCTTAGAGCTTGTCCGGGCTAGGGCGGTGCCCCGCTGGTGGGAGAGTCCTGGTTAGGGGAAACCCCACTAGCCGAAGGTAGGTCGGCGCCGGATCTCGCCATCAGCGGGTGAAGATCACCGCCATCTCCCTAGAAAACAACATGCACTACACTAACGGGACTAATGACCAAAGCAGTTGCCGTGCCCGAAACACGAAAAAATCAAATCAATCAAGTCAAATCACAAGCGCAGCCGCATTTCGCTGTCACCACTCCTGCTTATTGTATCACCTATCCCTTCTAAACCCATCAAACTCCTGAGACTCTTCACCTCCACCTCCATCAGCTCAACCTCTACCACCAAATCCATCACAACCGCCACCTCCACATCACCACCACGCCACCTCCATCACTACTGTTACCACCAACTCATCGACTGCTGCCATCCTCATCACTACCCACCACCTCCACCTCCATCGAAACATCCACCACTTCTATCCCTTGGTCCACACATCCACAATCTACAGTTCTACGGCCGTCGTCGGGCACAGTGGCGCGGAATCATTTCAATGGCAAAGGCGCTGGACGTTGTCATTGCAGCGCTCGCCCCTTCACGCCCGTGCCTCAATTAGGCCAACCGGAACCCGCTGCCCCTCGTGCCGCCTACGTTATCGCTCTCACTCCCCCTCCTACTCCACCTAACGCTTTTTCTCCCCCTCTCGCTCCCCCTCTCGCTTCCCCTCCCTCGCTTCCCCTCCCGCCCTCACTCCCGCTCTCGCTCCCACTCCCGCTCTCACTCTCGCTCCCGTTCCTGCTTTCGCTCTCCCTCACGCTCTCGCTCCCGCTTCCACTTCCTGCTCTTGCCCTCACCCTCGCCCTCGCTACCGCTCTCACTCACGCGAGTGCGAGTGCGAGTGCGAGTGCGAGTGGGAGTGCGAGTGGGAGTGCGAGTGGGAGTGCGAGTGGGAGTGCGAGTGGGAGTGGGAGTGGGAGTGCGAGTGGGAGTGCGAGTGGGAGTGCGCTTAGACGGGCGGGGAACCAGATGCTGCGAATGAGCCGACGGGGGCGGTCGAGGGCGGTTGAAAGTGATCTGCACGCGGGATTCGCTCGCGGCGATAATTGTCGCCTGCCCTTTGGCGCCGAGCGCGGTCGCCTCCCCTCGTCGGCGCTGCCGCTCCGCTGCTCTCCGCTCCTCTACGAGGGGCGCGCCCCGCCCCGCACCGCTCCGCCTCGCTCCTCTCCTCGCTGCCCAATCCCTGCATTGGCCCTTCCTGCTCCGTACCGTCGCACTCTGTCATGCCATGCCATTTTGTGCCGCACTTACTATAACGTAAAGTGCCACGCCATGCATTCCGACGTAACCCCTACGCCTACCCACGCCAGACCGCGCCACGTCGCCCCACGCCACTCCTGCCCAATTGCACTGTTCTGCCCCGCATTGCTCGGATTTCCCCCAGTTCGTCTCAGTTCGCCTCGCTTCGCCTTACACCGCCTCGAACACCATCTTATCTGTATTTGATTTCATCATTCATTTGTTACTTGTCAATGATTGATTAATTGGTATTTTCGGACCCGTCAACTGCTATGATTATTAGTCCCGTGCCTGTTTTAATCACGGGAGATCGTGATCTCCTACTTGACGGTGTAATCCGGCGTTGACCTACACGTCGGCTTGGTGGTTTCCCTAATCCAGGTATCTCCAATCAGCGAGGCACCTCTCCATCCGGGCACTTTCTTATCTTCTAACTGGTCTCCCTACATGTGTTATAGTGCACGTATTTGTAGGTGTGTGTAAGCAAGGGGTTGAAGATGGGATAAGGAAGGGGAAAGAAAGATCTTGCGCGACCCATTGCCCGTTTTTCAGGATACTGTTGTGGTCCTGATCGGAGAACCCACTGAAAACTACCGATCATCCAGCCGCTAGAATTCCCTTCCAGACAACGGCTGAATTGAACCTAGCTATCTAGGTAGCCATTGTCAAAAATCCTGCCACCGTCTGAAATCAAACGGACATCTCGATAAGAATGACTTCAGTTTATATACTGAGATATCTCAGCCGGTAATAGTGAGTGATAATGAAATTGTTTAATTTAAACATAAAACACCTTCAAAGTTATTGTTCAGTTTTACAAGTATTTTCAGAATATTGGAACAATCATAGCATACATTGTCTCAGGTCTCTGCAAGCGTGCATTAAGGAGACGTTAGAAACACACAGGTGGGTCTAGTGCGTTGTAGAGACCTACAGCACCGGGCAAATGAAAACCACGACCTAGAAGGATTATGCAAATCTTCTCAAAGGTTCAGTTTGAGGTGCTGGTGCTGTTGAATCCTCTCGGGTGAATACACGAAGCTCTGACGTCCGTCCGTTCACCCGTCCAGCCAATCGCTTCACTGAACGGACGGAAATCCCTTTCAAGCGTGTCCTTTGACGACACACACTGAATGAACACGTTCTGATCTGAGAATGTGTACGTTTTCTCTTTGTAATAATAGTTACTTTGAACCTTTTCCACCTGAGGTTTGTGTAAGGTTTATTGTCCTTGCATCACATTAACTGTTTCATTTTACCTTGCTCTCAGACATTGATGCAGATCGTTACGGTACATAGAAGTGAAAACAGTGTTCATGTGTATTAGAAAAACGTCATATTGCGTGAGTGTAAGTGTATATTGTTACGAGACCAGAGAGATGAGTAATGGTATTATGTTTGGATATCCATTTTGTTTGTTTTAGTAATGTGGTTTGTTGAGCTCTACCACATACTGCTTAGACCCTATAAAATTACATTCTCTCAGGACTATTACTTCAATGGATGCCCTTTCTGTCTTCCGCCTTTGCAGTTATGACGTGATGCAGGCACTAAACGCGAGAGATCTGCAAGTGCTCTCATCTGCATATTAGGTTACTAACGTCTCAGCAATACGCATGTAAACCACATCTGGAGAGGCCAAAGTTCAACAAGTAAAACGATGAGCGAAAGATCCAACGTATCACAGCGCTACATGATGACAGACAACAAGGCTTGTGGAATCACAGAATAACAACCTCAGAAATGCTCATTGGGTAACAAGAATATCTATAAGTAATGTACAAGCTCATTATTACTTTTATCTTCTTAATATTTAAGTTTTTCTTCGCTCAATGTTTTTTCTAACCACAATGTCAATTTTCCATTTTTACATATCAATTTTAAGCTATAGAATAAAAGTATTTAAGATTACGATGTGTGATGTAATCTGTTGATAGATCCATGCGTTGGTTGTGAGTGTAGATAGGTTGTATGTAAAACGCCTGTTCCAAAACTGGTTACAAGTTGAACATTTTTTTGTGATGAATGCCAACGCACATAATTTCTATCAATGGTTCCACAAATCACGAGGAAATATTTTTTATTCATCTTTGTAGAATATTTTTACTGAAATTACTGAAAAATCTCTCCGGAGAAAAACACGAATAGTAACATATCGAATATAGCCTATATATAAGAAATCTTCGCGGTATCAATAAATTATTTATTAAATATACATTCTGCATCTACTATTTATCTTAGACAAGACACAATATTTCCTTTTGTTAAATTAAACTTTGAAAATAACATGTGATTTTAAGCAACGAATACTCACTAAATCCACGTAAACTAAAATGGGCCTTTAGGGAAGACAAATGAGTAATCAAGACAACACTTTTTTTCAACTACTGTCCATAAAAATATTCAAAGGAAATTGTCTTGTGACTGCATGGACACAACTTGAACAAATTGAATGGGCTAACAGAGAATATTATTATTTTATATTTAAAGATAAAATGAACAAGCAAAATACAAATAAATAAATGAATTGAGTGAATTTAATACAAAGTGAACATATGAATATAAATAAAATTATTTAAAGAGAAGAAGTTACCAACAGTTCTTACAATTTTTAGAATTGTAATTGAAAATAGATCTTTATTCAAATTATAGTCTCTCTAACAATTCATTCCATTACTAATTCACAGGTTTTACACTAGTTTTGTAGTAAAGTTTTCTTTCACGTGATCTCCAAAATTCGTATATAATGTGATTTGTAACAGAACAATTCATAGCAATAAAAAATAAGTAGAAGAATAAGTTTTGATTGTCAATCTGGTTCAATATAATAAGAGCATATCACAATTCCTTCTTCATATTAAGATTTTGTGAATTTTATTCATTTTCTTAACCATAAAATTGCCTTTCGATGTAACATACGATTGATTAGAAAAATCGATAAGTCAATACTAATCCTATCAGAGTAACACAAGAGAAGATTGATTTCATCAGGAGACCTTGCTGATCGTACACATCTGTAGACGAGAGATCTTGTTAGCTTCGTTTCCCGTGCAGGGACGAGGGTTCGTGCTCGCTCTCTGCAGGCGAGCACAAGCTCGTTTGTGATTGCGTCAGTGCAGTCCAGGAATGCAGCGCAGAGTCGCGCCCAGAGGTCTCTGGTTACCAAGCGAGTAATCCTTCCACGAAAGCATTCCCCGACTAAAGTTTCGTTGTAAATATCTGGATCGTAAAACTGCAGGATGTTTGTACTAAGTTAATAAAGAGTGGTGGGAATGTTGAAGCGAAGGGCGGAAAAGAGCAGGCTCTGTTAATTAACTCTTGGTTTCCACGGTTCGTTAACAGTGGAACTGGCATGAACAATCATCAGTATTCCGTTTCACTACTTACCGAATGATTCTCTCACATTTAGCCAAAGGATTGTTGTCGAAGCCTAAAAACAACGGGTGGAAAATGCTCTTTTAGTTGTGCTGTGAAAAACGGATGATGTGTAGTAGGGAAGTTGATCCAGGTAGCTTGACAACACATATTCTGAAAATGTTTTGATAATTTCATCCTTTAAAATATATTAATGCAACGTTCAATGGATGAATTTTGATTTGTTTTAAGTTTGTTGTAGGTAAATAAACATTGTTTTGAAAATTCTGAGAATAAAATTTTTGCAAGTATTTGGAGATATTACGAGATCTGCGATGTAAATGTTTGGTCTAAAGCTGCAATTTAAAATATCGCTAATATATCTGAAGAAATGACAAAGATTCTTAAGATCATTACTTCGTTTACCGCTCAAAATGTCTTCACACACCTAAACTGGATTTGGTCACTATTATTTATCTATTTAGAATAAAGCTTTTTAAATAAACGACTGATATGATTTTCTGGTAACATCAACCTACATAATGGACATTCCTCACGATGTAATGATAAAATTTAGTAAATTCTAATCTATCTTGTATTAAATTTAAGGACAGGGGTGGTCCTCAGAATAAATTAAAATATAGTTGAAGGAAAATTTTGTTAAGTTTGATGCTGCAATAGTTTAACAATTCAGTAGAATCGCTTCCTCTAAATTCGTGTTAAACTATTTTTAGTCGCATATCTCAAACTAGCAAAATACCCAGCGGTGCTCGGGCTTTCGTCAAATTCAATCCTTGCGAATGAGGGAAAAGATCAATTATATATAAACCATGGTGTTTAATATTATTAATTTTCAACGTAATTGGTTCAAAATTTAATAAAGTACTATCATTTTCTTTCATTTTCTTTTACAACACATTGATATAAGATGATTTTTTTCTAATCTTATGCATCGCTATTGACCACTAATGAATAAATTAGGTACCAGTTTTGCTGCAGCACTACTGGTCTCTGTTGGAATGTATCAGGAACCGGCTGCTCTGATCAGTAGTTTTCCGTGGTTTTTCCAATCAACACCAGGCGAAGTCCGCAACAGTACCCTAACAAACGGGCCACGGACCGCGCGCGATCCTTCCTTCCTTCCTTCCTTCCTTCTTCTTTGTTGTCATATCTTCACCTTACACCCCCACACCCGTACTTACACTAACATGCACTACACTACCACACATGACGGGAGACCGGTCGGGGACTTAGAACTTATCCCGTTTGGGGCGGTGCCCCGCTGGTGGGAGATTCCTGGTTAAGGAAAACCCCGCTAGTCGACACTAGATCGGCGCCGGATCTCGGCATCTAGCGGGGGAAGATAACCGCACCCGATAAAATAACATGCACTACACCTACGGGACTAATGACCTCAGTAGTTGACGCGCCGGCAATCACTAGCAGTCAATCAAACAATACGTATTGCTAAAAACCGATAGAGAACCGTTTAGATAAGTGAAAACAAAACCTTCCCTAAAACCCTTTCACGCCGACGCAATCGGTTCAATCAGGGAGGGGCCATCTGGAGTCGCGAGGACCACCCGCCGAAAAAGTCGACGACAGCGCCGCATCCCGGTCGCGCACTGAGTGCGGCGGCGGCGGCGGCTGAGAGCGCAGGGGGGCGGGGCGGCCGCGCGGCCCGCCCGCCGCCGCCCGCTAATTAAGTCAGTCAGTTTAATTGCCGCAGATGGCGCTGCGGTCAAGAGCGACGGTGATGTCAGCGGCGGCCGTCGGGGGCGTGCGAACCGCGGGCGCGCGACCTGCGGCCCCGTGACGTCAACGCCCGCGCTCCCGCCCGCCCGCCCGCCCGCCCGCCCGCCCGCCCGCCGGCGCCAGCGCCCTCGCCCTTACTCCCGCCACCGCCGCGCTGCGGGCTGGATTAGGGGAGAGAGGTCAATGCGGTGGGACCTCCATGTCTCATTGATATTTCGAAGACTTGATGTATCGAATTCTCGGATATCTTGAATTCCTTCATATTATGTAAATTTATTTGAGGCGTTGTTTCGTCGTATGTATTTATTTTGGCATAAAGCTTTTTCGGCCGCATTGAGACCATCTTCAGTGCTATTCTGCCGAAAAAGCTTTATGTCAAAATAAAAACATACGACGAAACAACGACTGAAATATATTTACATGATGGAAATGTCGTTAACGCCGCACCATTTCCTACCATCCATCATATTATCAATTCCTGGATAACTCCAACTTCTGTTCCTTATCTTCAATCCTTTGTATTTTTAATCCATTATACATTCAATCCCCCGTGTGTCTCCATTGCATTGATACTTCCATTTCTTTAATATTTCCAATTATGCGTAATTCGTTGAAATCTGCGATGTGTTGATATCTCCCACTCGTTGACTTGTGTAATTTGTTGATGTCTTCCATTCGTTGACATCTGTATACCATTGACATCTCCAGTTCATTGATAACTGCAATTCGTTGTTATCGCCGACTTCTCGATATCCCCAATGTATTGGTATCTCCAATTCTATGGTATTTCATTCAGTGAATATCCACTCCTTTGGTAATTCCTTCGCTGGCAACTTCAATTAGTAACTCCAGTTCATGGGTAATTGAAATTCGTTGGTAACTCAAATTCGTTGGTAAATCCAGTTAGTGGGTAACTCCAGTTCATGGGTTTGAAATTCGTTGGTAACTCAAATTCGTTGGTAAATCCAGTTAGTGGGTAACCCCAGTTTGTTGATAACCCCAGTTTGTGGGTAACCTCAGTTTGTTGGTAATCCCAGTTTGTTGGTAACCCTAGTTTGTGGGTAACCCCAGTTTTGTGACTAACTCCAGTTCATGGGTAACTGCAATTGGTTAGGAAGATTACATTCGGGTGTGGAAGAGATGTGAGAATGGGTAGAATGACAACTACCTGAACAGAGAAGAAAACAAACAGATATACTAGCCATTCTGACAATCCTTGCGCTGTCCGAAACCGCATTATACCTCGCTCTTCCTCTTTCCGGGCCTCCATGGTAATGTCCGACGCACACGGATAAGCTGACCTCACTTCGAGAACGACTAACAGACAAATGGCTCAGCGGTGAACGTTCGCGCTGTTCCTTCCCGATTCCCAATAGAGGGCTCTTCTAGACACACGTCTACCAACTTCCGCACCATGATCGTTTTTAGTCTGTTTTGTTTTCATTTGACTGAGCCTCATATAACTATAAACATGTTTTACTCACGCCCGTGTACGGAGATATTCAAAGTCTAAACTCATTTTTCTGATCATAGAAACAAACTTTTGAAGTTATAGTGGCCATTATCGAAATGTGTGAGACATAAAACAGTATGAAATAAGAGTAACGAGCAAATTAATACAAAAATGTGCGAATATTCAGTTATATTAGTCAAAGACAGAAGATGGGTATTCCCTGAAATCCCATGAAGGGCAGCCGGCGATGAATTCCCAGCACTCTACGCTGACCCCTTGTGGGGTCTTCCGTGGTATCGTAGCGATACTAAAACGCACGGGGAATGACCGTCGGCTCGCAATGATGACCCGTAGGGACCTACGTGAATTTGGGTGACTCGTTCTTAGCAATGTTTAAACCATAAGAGCATGACATCACACACCATTGATTGTATAGGCTGGCTTGCAAACCAGACGCTAGAGAGTACCCTCGACGGGCACTCTGATTTCATTCATTGATATTCATTCAAAATGATTTCATTCATTGATATTGCTGTAATATTTCGATTATTAATTGACATTAAATTGAAAAGTTACATTTCCAACAATGAGTTACGCATTGCGTTAACTGATGCATTATCTGTTGTGCAACAGTGCAATGTAAGTATGAGCCGCCACTGAGCATATTTATGAGGTTTTGTGTCAAAGATGTTTAAAAATTTGTACAAAACAATTATCTTTCATTAGCATATTTTATGTAGAGAAAATAATATGTTTAGAGGAGATATTATATATGGAGAAGATAGTATACTATATTATAACAAGTGTCATTGAGAAAATGAGAATTGATAACTATCAATTCTTTCATTAAATTTCATCGATTGTTGCAATAGCATACTTTCTCTGGCACACGTTTCGTAATAGTGTATTATGAAACGAAGTATTATTGTGTATAAATACACGAGTGTGAAGTAATATTACGATAGGAGCGAGGAATGGACGAGTATAAAGTATTGAAATATGGCTATATAACCTCAGATAGTTCAACTTTCGGCAGAATAATGAATATTATTTTATATATTACATGTTTAAATTATAAATAAAAATATAATAAACCAGTTCGGAAAAATAATTCTTAATCTTTCTAGAACATCACACGAAAATATTAATTTCTTTGCAGGCAAGAAAGAAATCTGCCGTGTTTGCGGTAAGTTAAATTTGAAGAGAACGTGTGAGGTAATGTTCACTGGCAGAGTCGGCACCTCAAAAGACACGTATACGCTTTGAGGGGATTTGATTAGATGACACGAATGAGCCACGTGATGGGCGTGGGGCGAAGGAATGCGTGATCACAAAGCGCACGCGTGCGCAGGAAACGACAGAGCATGTGAATGCAGCGTCACCCAAAATGAGAGGGTGAGATTTCGAGCCTTCATTACTGGGCTGGAGAGCACCGCGTTACAAGACAGAGGATTCGACGAAATGTGCCCTAAAAACGCGGCGCGTCAAAGGAACGCAGGTTGCTGAAGGGAACAGGCGCAACGATCTCCATATTCAATGAAGCGTTACAAATCGAACAGTAGCACAGGGGGGGGCGATAAATTTGTAGTATTGAAGTTCGGAACGTTCCAACAAGGAATATGGTGGTGACCAATTTCGAAAGAAGTTTAAATATTTTAATATTTTTTATTTATATGCATTGCTTTGGCCACGTTCACCCAAATCGCACTCTCAACCTTCGATAAAAATCTTATATTACAGGAAATAATTTATTTCGGGTTTACTCTACGCGGGATTTAATTCTCTACGCAAGCTTCGCCCAATAGCTTACTTAGATAAGAGTTGGGGCGGCTAGTGGGGGTGGGGTGTGGCGGTGGGGAGTCAGGACGGGAAATAAGAAGGCGAGGAGTTAGATTGTGAAGGTTACGGATGGCAAAAAACATCGATGTCTTTAAAACATCGATATTTTCGACCAGAAATATCGATATAGTAACATCGATGTTTTGTGTTCAATGTTTTCTTCACATCAATATATTTTTCCAAAAATATCGATGTTTTCAAAAACAATTTTCACGATGTAATTGAATTTCAGTAAACTATTTTTTTGTGAATTGCTCAAAACCTCGCCTCAGCCTTTGACATGCATCACTGTTGTCGATGTCCAGACGGATAGATTTCTTTCTTGTTACTTTCGGTGGAGTTTTCCAGGATTACTTTATTATAATTTTAAAAAAATAAATATATTATGTTTCATGGGTTGATATAAAGGGCTGAGATAAAACACTCCTTTACATTCAATAACGATTATTTTTAACATTTTATATACACGTGACGCAACAATAATATATATCTTATTTAAGTTGAATAACTAAAATGGAAATAGAATGGGAAAATGGCACCTGTTTTATCATGTTTAAAATATCGATGTTTTTAATATCGTTTTTTTTGTCGATTTTTTCATAGACATCGAAAAACCTTTTGGTGATGTATCGAAATATCGATGCATGGGTAAAATTTTCCATCACTAATGGAGGTACGAGAGGACCAGGTAGAGGGAGGGCGGGGTAGCAAGAGGACAGGAAGGAGTGAGGGCAGGTAAGAACATAGACTTTAATTCTTTACTCTATGGTAAGAGCGAGGGAGAGAAAGAGACTAGGTGAGGAAGAGAGAGGGCAGGGAGCGAGAGAGCGAGGCAGGAGAGGGCTAGAGAGGGAGAGAGCGAGGCACGTGAGGGCTAGGGAGGGAGAGAGCGGGAGCAGTACGGGAGTCGGAAGAGTAAGAGACGAAGTAAGAAAACGGAGGGATCGAGTTAGGAGGCGAGTAGGGCTCCTGGTAGGGGTGAGATACCTCGTGAGGTAGGGGGTGATGATAGGGAGTGTGGTAGGGATCGAGGTACGGGAGATCGAGTTAGGAGGTGAGTAGGCGTCATGATAGGGGATGAGGTAGTTGGTGAAGTAGGGGTGGTGATAGAGAGTGTGGTAGGTGGCGAGGTACGGAACGAGGTTTAAAAAGAGGTATATATTGAGGTACGTAACGAGGTAGATACGGAGATTTATAACGAGATACGGAACGAAGTAGGGTACGGCAAAGGAACCGACGTAGAGGCCGGAGTAAGAAACGAGGTAGGGCACGACACGCGTCGTCGAGGTAGCGGCGAAGGCGTGCCTGCCCAGCAGGACCTGTGCCAATGGCGCCCGCCCACGCGTGCGGGGTCAAGTGGCGAATCGCGGATATCCACCGCTGCGCACATCCGCTGGCGCGTGGGCCGCCGCCGCACGTTGCGCCAGTCTCCGCCGCCGCTCGGAGATTCTGGCGGGGATTCTCACGCCGCGCCGCGCCGGCTGCTCTCGAAAGAGGCAAATTGATTTCGAAGGGCACGGCCGGCCGCGAGGACTACTCAAAATGTAACCGGCGCAGTGTCAGATTACCGAACAGGCTGAATGGGCTGCAGCCTGGGCCGCACAAGTTTTAGGGGCGGACGAATTTCAGCGGATGCAAAATTTCAAAAGGCGAACTTTTGAATGTTTTTTGTAGAAACATTTCTTTCCATATTTGCAACAAAAGAATATGTGAATTAATCAAATATAAATCCATTGATATATACAGATAAAATTAATACAAAAGTATCGTATTGGTTTATTAAATCAATATCTTGGTAAGAATTATATGTACAGAATTATATGTATATCAGAGCTTTAGTTTTGGCGGAACGCGAAGGAACGGCGTTCCGGGACCTCGGGAATAATTATTAAATTATAATATATTAATCTATTTCTATTAAATTAATCATTAATTTTAGGGGCGTTTCGGAGCATAAAAGTTTATAAATCAAGCCCTGCGTATAATCAATTATTGATACGTGCACAATATTTGATCGGTTACAAATATCGTACAACAGTTTTTTTATTCAAAATATTATAAATAGCTTTAATGTTTAAAAAACAGCAAATGAAAAGAGCGCTAAAACATTTTACAGCCTACGGCGCACATAACTCAGTCAAGAACAGACCCGACGACGGCTTACACTTAACGTGTTTGTGAGGGTGTGGTATATCGTACAATTCCTACGGTAAAAGAGTGAGAGAATAGTTGCACCTAAAAACGCTGCAAAGGGTCTCGTTGAATCTCCAATTCTCAATTATGATTTCGGTGATAATGAGATATTCTTTGAAAATGTCACAAAGCAATATTACCGTCAGTGTGTGGTTCGCTTCACTGCTGTTCTTTTATTCTTTATTAAATGCCTAGGCCTAATACTCAAATACTTAGTGATCGCCTGCAGTGAAATTCAGTGGTTAAAGCAGCATTGTTGTACATTGTAATGAGCTATAGCATCTAACTCAGGGATTGCCCTACTTTTGTACCACACCCCCATCTGTCAAAAGAAAAACTTCCCACGCCCCCTTGAACATTTTTATTTGGTAATCAATAAAACAAGTGTTACATTGAGTAAAAATACATTTATTTTTTTTACTCTTTACAATTTTACAAGTTAATTATTTTTTTACCTCTTGTTGAAATGATCGTTTTTTAGGTTAGGTCAATACGATACATGTCTAATTAATATTACACGATAATATTTAAATTAAACAAGGGACAAGAAAAATAAGTGAGAAGGATAAGCTTGCAATTTTTACCGGATCCCCTATACTTGGTTGAGTATCGGAAAGTGCACAACGAAAATCATTCATTAGCAATGTCAAGTTTGCCCAGATACTTTCTTTTAATTCTCGCACAAATTGCGCAATACTACATAGCAAATAACACTGAGGATGTTTGACACCATCCTTAAGAATACAAATAAATTCATATTTAATGTAATCATTGTTGTACTTACGATTTTCTGCCGCACTTATCTTGAACGATATCTTATGTCACAAACCGTACAATGCAACAAGGCTACTGTGTCAAAATTCGTATCTTCTTAGAGCGCCAAGTTGTTGTGAATGTCCGGGTACACCATGGCTCGATGGGTCCCGCCCCCCCCCCTTTGACTTGTCTCTACGCCCTCCCCCCTTGGGGGGCGCGTCCCCCTCTTTGAGAATCAATGATGTAACTGATCTACCAAGAAAATCCTTAAATACAAATTGCTGTCAATAAGTATCCGGTATAAGAAAGGAAATGCCTTAGAATTATGCGTGATACTTATTGCACAGTATTTTACATTTGAATATTACAGTACAACTCTGATAACACTCTCGTATGATTGAATGTTCAGCTATCTCTGTTACCACTGTGTAATTTAATGATGATTCTCGGTTTGTTTTATCATACATGACATAAAGCCGCGTTATTATGTAGTTTTCTCTGTGATAATTCCACAATTTAATTCAATGTTGTATCTCAGTCTGGTCTTTTTTCATATGAAATAAATTAGTTTGTGTACCGCAGCAGACCGCACCGAATATGCAAATACGTTGATGCTTCTCCAAGTTCCCATATTAACTGTAGCGCTATCGAAAATATATGTTTATTTTTAATTTTTTTGAATGGGGTTCCAGACTGATAAGTACAATTTATTGCTACAAATCTCTAGTTCGAAAGATTCTTGAATCTCTGAAATACAAGTTCTAGTGTTCATTCAGTAACATTAATAATAGAAAATTTAAGCAATGCTGCTCGAGAAAGAAACTGATAATACGTACTACTTCCGTAATAAAATTATTTCTGCGATTCACAGATATTACTACCGGTATATCTAAAAATGTATTGATGATGTAAAAATATAAAAATAAGTTCAGGTTAAATTCGAGTACCCAATAACTTACGCACATTTAAAAAAATAAGTAGCTAAGATAATTTACGATTTAAATGAGCTGCACCCACTCGCATACATATATCTAGGAGTAATGTTAACTTATTTCTGTTAGATCAATCTCCACATTTATTTTCTACCAACAATAATTAAGACGAGTGTCGATATCAAACTTTAACGTTTGGTTCGTCAACAAGGTATCTTCTTTCACTTCTCTTAAACAATTATTTTACAATTACAAAAGATAGTTAATGATTCATAGTTGTTAGTGCATCGTCAAACGATTACTCCCTCAATGATCTAATCCGTCTGATTAAAATTCTTACACATCACAGATCAGAACAAAGTGCTTCAAATAATCAAGGATGCCATAATGGACAACAACATGAATCCAGAGATTAACAGTTAGTTCCTAGTAAGCTGTGTTGCCGATAATTGACGCACAGCTGCGCAGAAGTCCAACATGTCAACAAGAAACCAATGACAGACGAGGGAACTCATTGAGGTCATCACATTTATCCTTTGTGCTTGGCGCCAATTATCTCTTAGACACTGATTGAATCAATGAGCACAAAACATACCACTCTCATGCACATAAAAACTCAACCATATAACAATCAAGTATTACTCGAGCTTGTTTAGAACCTCAGAATAAAACGAGGTCATACATTCTGCCAGAAAAATTAATGAATTGGGATTTGTCAAATTTGTAAATAAGTTAAATCATGGGGTAGCGAGTTGCTAAACATGCTTCGAAATGAATCTCACCGAGAAATGTATCACTTTATTCAACATTACATAAGTGCAGAAATAAAAGAATTTTAAAATGTATTAAAATTTGTAAATAAAGCTAAGAAATTAAATAAATCAAGTTTTTCATGATATATCGAAATATTTGAATATCACTTATTTATTTACGTTTTATTTAGGAAATTTATTTATTTACTTATATTTACAATTTACACATATATATATATATATATATATATATATATATATATATATATATATATATATATTGAAACACTTTCTTGAAAAAAGCACGAGTTTACAACTTAAGTTAATTTGCATAATTTTAAATTCAATGTCATTCACTGTAGAAAAAAAAGTTCATTATGACCGTTCCGGTCGCTCAAGATCGTCAAATAGTAGCGGGGTGTTTGTCTAGCGCAGAAGGACTGAGTTCCAATCCTCTTTTGGATGGGCCTTTCCAACCACTTTCACAACTTTCTCCCACTCTTCCAGGTCTGCCGAGATTGTGTAGGAGCATAGAGTTTGGGACAAGTTCACATCACACTTGCCCAACATCAGTCCCTGTACCGTGCCTCCTCGGCGGTAACAGACTCAAGCCATGCTCATAAGGGTCCGTGCGCGAGGTTTAATCGATATAGTAGGTTGTAGCAAGGATATTTCCAGAATGCGATTGATTTATTTATTGATTGATTTTGTCGTGTTTCGGGGTGCGTCAACTTCTATGGTCATTATTCCACGTAAGTAAAATTCATGGTTTTATCACGGGAGGAAGCGGTGTTCTTCCCCAGCTGCATATTGATATCAGGCACCGACCTAAGAGATTTCTCCCCGACCAGAAATCTTCCACCACCACCCCCAGCCGGCACAAGCATTCTCAAATGATAACTCTACATGTTTTATTGAGTAATACATGTAAGTGTAAGTGTGAATAAGACTGAGGATAGGGCAAGGAAGAAGTAGGAAAGACAGCGGGCGGTCCGTGGTCCGTTTATTAGATTGATTGATTAATTTATTTTTTTGTGTTTCCGGGCGCGTCAACTGCTTTGGTCATTAGTCCCGTTAGTGTAGTGCATGTTCTTTTCTTGGGAGATGGCGGTGGTCTTCACCCGCTGGATGGCGAGATCCGGCGCCGACCTACCGTCGGCTAGTGGGGTTTCCCCCTAACCAGGACTCTCCCACCAGGAGGGAACCGTCCCAGCAGGGATAAGCTCTAAGATCACGACCGGTCTCCCGGAATATCTGGTAGTGTAGTGCATGTTAGTGTAAGTGTGTGAGTGTAATGAGAGAGGATAGGACAAGGAAGAGGAAGGACAGATCGCGCGTGGTCCGTTTGTTAGAGTATTCCTCCGGCATTCGGCTGGTGTTGATCGGAGAAACCACGGAAAACTACCGATCAGTGCACCCGGCCGCAAGAATTCTCCTCCAGACAGCGACTGAATCCGTTTATTAGAGTGCTGCTCCGGTATTCGATTGATACTGATCGTAGAAACCAAGAAAACCTATCGATCAGAGCTGCCTGACACTATTTTCCTCCACTCGGCGGATTATTTTGACCTAGCTCTACACGTAGTGTTGAAAATCCGTGGCCGTCCGAGTAGCTTCTTCGGTGACGAAAAGGGAGCACTTGGTAGGCACCATGGCGACCTCACCTGGTGGACGAGTCGTCCTCGGCCTGCGGGAAGTCTGTTGGGAGACGCGCTGCTGGGAGCGTGTTGGAAAACCACAGATCAGAATAATCGACCGCTAGAATTTTCCTCGACACTACAGCTGAATTTAAGAATAACAGTAAACGCCCCCTGGTTTGTAAGCAACAAGACCCTTCACAACGATCTTGCAATAGAACCAATTACTTCCTTTATTACGAAGCTGGCACATAATTTCTTCAATAAACTAAGTCATGTTCAAGGTGCAGTCACCTACGAAATAGGAACCGATCAACCCCCACTCTCCCGCTTAAGAAACAGACTTCCATTCCACATTTTCCTTCAATATCTCTCTGACATTAGATAAGGTAAGAACATTTCTTGCATTTACCTGTCCGTCCCATATTATCTCCTTTCCAAACCCTATCATTACTCTCTAACAAAATTTCCTCGCAATAATTTTGGTTGAAGTTATAATCATTACCAGGGAGGAAACACGAAATTACCCCCTTCACGCTTTGCTGATACAAAGTTGCTCGCCCAATCAACTGAAGAGCCTCACGGCTGAACGTTGTAATGCCTGCCAATGTAAAATAAATTTAAAAAAAACAGCTGAATTTGATCTAGCTTTGAAGGTGGTGTAGAATGAATTCTAGTGCTGAGCGTGGGGATGAATGTATTGTTTCCGGTCACGTCAACTACTACGGTCATTAGTGCTCTTAGTTCCGTGAATCGTTTATACCCGGAAGTGGCGGTGCTATTCCCTCGTTGCATGGGTGAGGTGCGGTGCCGACTTTCACGATGACTTGCGGGGAATTTCCACTTCCAACTATACATTCTTCAGCCGGGACATGCCCCATGGTCTCGTCTCTCAACATGTGCGGTAGTGTGGTTCATCTACGTGAAAACGTGTGAAAGTAAAGGAAGACGGTAGGACGAGGAGAAGGAATGAAAGATTGCGCGCAGTCCGTGATCTTTACATTGGATACTGCTCCAACATTAACGTGGCACTGATTAGAGAAACCACGTAAAACTACCAATCTGTACAGCTGACCGCAAGAACACTCCTCCAGATAGCAACTGAATTCGAACTAGCTATGTAGCTGGTTTCAAAACTCCGCCACAGTAGGAACTCAAACCTTATGACCGGGAGGTCAAAAGGTAATATGACCTCCCGGTCAGAGACTCTTCAAATACAGTTGACTCTGAGCTAAACCCAGCTGGTATATTGATAAAAAAAGAAACAACTCGAAAAACCACAGATCAGAAAAGCCAGCCTCTAGAATTCCCATCGACCCAGTCGTTAAATTCGATCCAACTGAGTATACTCAGAAATTTCTGCTTCATTACTTTTAATGTATAGGTATACGAAAGTAATTTTCATGTAGGTAAATTAAGCTTAGTGCACCTGCACAGTAACTTTAATGTACGTGTACATTAAATTTAATGTACAAACGTTAACAGTTAACATCTACATCAATTTTAATTTAAGCATTAAATTTAATGTTCATATACATTAAAGGGATGTTAATGTACAATGTACATTAACATTCATGTACAGTCGTACATTAAAACTACATTAAATTTAATGTAATTTCTGACAGTGGAGCTGGTGTAGAATGAAGCAGAGTGCTACGCGCGTGCATGGCAATGAGCGACCGCCTTCCGCCCCCGGCCTCCTCAAGCAGCGCGAGTGTTGCGTCGCGGCGTCCGCTCCTGAGATTTCCCGCCTCATGGAGACACATCGCGAGCGCCGCGGCGGAGGCGGAGACGCAGCGGCCGCTGCAGTAATTAAAGGCAATTGGCGAACCACGTTCCGTTCACGTGACTGCCTCTCTCTGCAGTCGCGAGTTGTGCGTATCATGTCGAGGTCCCGGCTACTGCCGCCGCCGCCGCCGCCGTCGCACTTGTAAAAGACGACTTTATGACAATTAAACCGACTGAGCGCGCGAGGGCGTGAGAACGGCACTGCGGTCAGATTCTCGTGCCTCTGTCACGAATACCCAGAAAGTTGAGAGAGTTGAGAGCGGGAGGCGGGGCCTCGGCGGGCGACGCGAACGCTGTCACCGCCCCCTGCAAACGACGGCTCTGTTGATACCGCCATCGCTTCCGCCACCACCATCGCCATCACTTCCACCTCTGCCTTCGCGGCCGCTGCCGTCTCCGTCGCCCTTGCCGTCTATGTCTCCGCTTCCGTCACGGTCTCGGCCTCCGCCTCCTCCTCCGCCACCGACACCGCATCCGCATCCGCCTCCTTCTCCCCTCTGCTCCTGCCTCTGCCTTTAACTCTGCCTCCGCCTCCACAATCGCCACTACTGCGAACAGCACCGCACCCTCATCCCTTCTCCCACTCCGGCTACCTCCCTCGCCATCGATACCGCCATTTCCACAGAACCCGCCTCAACTTCACCGGCCCCGCCCCCACCACCTTCACCACTACCACCGCTATTACCACCACTACATCCACTACCATCAGCTTCACCTCCACCACCACCACTACCGCTGCCTCCGCTGCCACCATCACCACCACCAAAATCATTACCATCATCTCCACCTCCGCCAGCAAAAACCATCATCACCATCTCCACCTCCATCATCATTATCACCAATGTCACCTCAGTCGCCGCCACTAGCTTCACTATCACCATCACCACCACCACCACCACCATAGCCACAGCTGCCACTGTCCCTATTGCCTCCAAAGCCACTGCCACCAACATTCCCCCACTCACTTCTCCGTCAACGCTATAGCCCCGTCATTGTTCGCACTCCTGTTACCTCCACTGCCCCGTCACCGCCCATGCCTGCACCTCCTGTACCACGTTGACCATCACCACCACCGCCGCAACCACCATCGCCGCCGCCACCATTTCCTCCTCCATCCCCATCGCCGCCACCGCGGTCGGTTTGTGTCGTTTATACGGCCAGTGCATCTCGGAGATGGAAGCGAGATAGAAGTCGAGAGAAAGGAAGGGCCCTTGTGAGGGGGTGGGTGGGCCCGTGCTGCTGCTGCTGCTAGCCGGCTTGCGCACAATTGGATAAATGGGCCGAGGAGATGAACTCCGCACGCACACACGCGCATCCAGCCACACGGACGGGCAACCTTCATTGTCTCATGGTCATTTGCCCGGTTTTGCCGCTTCATCCCGGCGGCGACGCGGCCCGGGGTTTTTGCCGCCGCTCGGCCTAATTCCTCGCCCGCCTGCACCTCCCGGCTGAGTCACCCGGCCCCCGGAGAAGTTCGCCGATTGACCGCCGCGGCGCTGCGGTGCCACGCCCCCTGGCGGACCCGCGCGCCGCCGCCGGCGCCGCCCGCTTTTTGTCCGGTAATTAAAATAAATAAATGATGACCGCTGCGTGACGTCCGGCGGACCAATCTTGAGGACAATCTCTGTGGGAGGTCGCACTTCTTCAGAGGACGCGTCGTGGGGGAGACCGCCCGTGATCCGCTCTATGAGTGACGACGTATTGTAATTGGGGCTTTCATTATCTCGTTCATTATTATCAAAGGATTCTTCGGTAATTACAGCGTGTCAGTTTTAGGAGAATAATATGATTTAAATGTGTCCTCTGTTCACATATTTGGCGTGAGAAGGAAGGCCAACTGTAAACAACGTTTTAATGAGGGTTGAAGGTTTTTTAAACGAGAAAAAGTGGGCGATGTTCACGAGTTATGTCATGTTAGAATGAAAGAGAGCTGAGGAGGGTTGGTTTAGAATTTCAGTGAAATGTTTCTTGGAATTATCTTCAGAGTTATGATATACTGGAACTTAAAGTGAAAACATCAAGTGCTTTGCGATGATCTCATACCTAGAAATTAAAACTAAAATTCTAGTTAAAGGTTTAGGATTAGTATAAATTTTAAAACAATACCAAAACTCAATAAAATTGCTATAAAGTTATCTATATATAATTAACGAATAAAATCTTTTGAATAAATCTGGTATTAACATAATACATTCTATAGTCAAATAGACATTATATGTGACAAACTTGGAAGTTCAAACTAAATAAAAATATTGTAATTACGTCGAATCAGTTATATCTCTCATGAGAAACGTAAATATTTTTTTCTAAAAAAAACCTAATTTTCTCATATCTCTTATGAAATGAAAATGTTACCACTTAGTGGATCGGGCAGGTGGTTACAAAAAAAGTAATCGTCCCCTACCCAGGAAATCCAGAAGTTTCCAATCTGATGCGAGCAACGGGAGTAATGGCTGGCGCACCTCCTGATATGAAACCGCGCACTTGATGGCAACACTTGCCCGCAAATTGCAGGGGATGACTCAGTAACGCGCCGTATCGCAAGTTATCACATCTCGGGGCGGCGCCACTCGCCGAGTAGAGCGATGAAAACCGCGCCTCCTTAAAACACGCCCTTTATCATGTAACCGCATTACGGCCGGTGGCCCGCGGTGGCGGTGGTGGTGGCGGAGGAGGCGGTGGCGGCGACGAGCCCGTAAGCCTGCGTAAGTGGGGCTTGCAAATTTAATGTGCAAAATCCCTCCTGTCCCTCCGCTTACCCGGGGGTGGTTCGCCGGCGGCGGCGGTGCCGATGGTGCAGTGGGTGGTGAAGGTGCAGGCTACTGTTGGGAGAGGTGGGGATGGTAGCAGCGGGGACGGTGGGGGTGGCGCGGGACGTGAGGAGGTGGATGCTTCGGGGAGAGGCGGGGATAGCAGGGGCGGGGAGGCACGATAGAGGGTTGCGGCCGGCGGAGGCCTGCGGGGCAGGTGGGGGCGGGGAGGCGTGGGCGGCGGGGTGGCGGGGCAGCGGGGCGGCGGAGGCAGTGGGGGCCGCGGGGACGGTGGGGCGGCGTGGACGGCGTGGGCGGCGCGGGCGACGTGGGCGACGTGGGCGGCGGGGGTGGCGGGGGCGGCGAGGGCGGCGGGGGCGGCGGGGGCGGCGGGGGCGGCGGGGGCGGCGGGGGCGGCGGGGGCGGCGGGGGCGGCGGGGGCGGCGGGGGCGGCGGGGCGGCGGGGGCGCGAGGTGGCGTGGCGGGAGTGGGAGCGAGGACGGGGGCGAGGGCCGTGGCGCAGACGGGGGCGTGGTCGGAGGCGGCGTCAGGCCCGCCGGTTGCAGCGGGCGGCGCGCAGCAAGTGATTGTGTGTCGGGAAACACCTGCGCCACCGAACCCCCGCCCTCTCGCTCGCCCCTCCCCACCTCGCCTCTCCGCGCCACGCGCCACAGCCTCTACGCTGCCTCAAGCGTACAGTGGGCCACCGCCGCTTTAGGCGTCCAGAAGGGACCGGCAAACGCGATTGTTTTACCCTCAGGTGATTTCTTTACTCTTTTGTGGAGAATTTTCGAAAATTTATTTTTTCTTTAAGAAAGTTTTTGTCCTCCAATTTAAGCGGTGGAAGTCGGTCCGCTTTTTGTAGCCTGCTTTCCCTCCAGTGTGTGATCTAGTTTCTTAATAGAGCCCCTGTGGACCAGGTACTCCGGCCATGACATACCCACCTATCAGAATCACTAGAGTTTCTCCTTTGTGTACCAGGGCTCGTATTCCGGTGGAAATGTGAAAACTTTCTTCAACTTATTCTAAAATTTAGAAATAGTATTTCTTTTTTAAATATCTAATTGTATGCCGGCTCTGAAATTATTCCAGCAACGTGGTTGTTTTTCATTATGTAGTGGTTATAGAACCTAATCTAATGCGCCCAATATTTTCGGCTTAATGATAGTAATGGCATTATTGGTAATTGGTAATAGGTTCTTATCCATATATTCATGATAATTTCGTGTAGATAGCAACATTTTATACTGACATCATAGCATTCTTGGCAAACAAATGCTTTTCATTCAGATATATGTTTTGTTTTTTTTTGTTTTTTTTTGTTTTTTTTTTGCATCTGCGGCAACGTTGTATAATGCAAGGTATTATTTTGAGTGAAATGACTTGGACATCCAGCATTCTTTTATTGCAGGAAATATTAATTGTAATTTTGAATGTCATTTCTTGAATTCAAGTCAGTGAAGTTTACGTCTGCATCTAGTACGAATATAAAAAGTACTGACATTAATTGTTTGTTGCATACGAGTATATTTCGAGGATTTTCTATTTGCCTGCCATCGTGGTCTTTAATGCTAAAGTTGCTGCTGCGTCCAGTTCGTCTCGGCTAGCTCAAACGCTCTACACAGGGTTTGGAATGGCGTGGTTTCTATTTTGTTACAGTGGTTGTTACGAGTTTTTAAAATTGCGTAAATGTACGTTGACTCATGGGCAGCGTACTAGCTTCCCGTGCTGTGGTACCGGGTTCGATTCCCGGTGGAGGCAAAAATAGAGCTGTAGCTTCCCTTTAAAATCGTCCCAGTTTCTGTAACTGTGTGACGAAGAAACGCTCAAGCAGGCTGATCTTGCTAGTTACAGTGAAGAGAAAACGTCATGTTCGCCTCATGTCGTTCTTACACCCAAGCATGGGAATTTAACTAGACCCAGGCACGGGGGACACCGGTAGTTAGCTGGCGAAGTCGGAGTACCAACCCAATAACGCCAAATAATACATTATTATTATTATTATTATTATTATTATTATTATTATTATCATCATCATCATCACTATTATTTGTTTTCTTTTCACAACAAAAAGTGTCGGAGGACAATCTCAAGACACAATTTGTCAGTACGAAGTCATGGAGCTTCGGTGAAGAAATACTTATAGTCTTAGTTAGTACAGTTCTCAAAACTTGTAGTCTTTTACATTTTAATGGATTCAAGTGATGTCTTCATATTCTAAATTTTTTACGCTTTCTTCCCTAATCGAGACTCAAAACTTTCCTGACTGTATTTGCTGTGCCCAGTAAAGCGGTTTTTTGCATTGTTCTGAGGTGTTTTTCTTTTAATCGCAGCCTTTGTCCAGTTTTCAACCAATCCTTGGTTACCACGCCATTTGCTGACACTATCACAGGCACTATGTCTGCGCTCCGTAACCTGTACATTTCCCTCAACTCTACAGCGAGAGGTTGGTATTTTCGTTTCTTTTCAGCAATAGTTGACACCAGTTTTTCGTCTGTGGGAACTGCAACATCGATTATCATTGCTCTTCTTGTTGTTTTATCAAATTTATTATTTTATTTTATTTTATTTTAATTTATTATTATTATTATTATGAAAAATATAATAATTAATATTGTTACGATTATTTTTGTTATTATAATATTCAGCATCATTAATAAGGGGTCAAAAACGGAACACTTGCCCCCTCACAAATGGCGCTTCCGCCCACTGTGTGCCCGAATCTGGCGATGCGGGCGCGGGCGGCTGCTGCGGCTGCTCCGGCGGCGGCGGCGGCGACGGGAGCCTCGGTACTCGCATTAAATATGCAGCGCACTCACTCAACAGATTGGTCGAACGGAAAGGCAATATCGCCCGCTCGCCGTTACTCAAGCCCCGACGCTCCCGCCCCCGCCCGCCGCAAGTGCTACCCGTCTCTGCGTTCTTCGGTCTGCAGCCTCCCCCACCCCACCACACCCCACCCCTCCCCGTCCGCTTGCATGCCGCCAGTGCCCCCTTATGACACTGCGATATTGTTCAAGGAGGCTTTGTTGTTGAAGGATGAGAACGACATACGTGCGGATTGTTTGGGAAGCGATTTTTAGAAAAAAAATATCATTTTTGTGTTTTTAAACATTGCATTGATGTACTAATACGTGTTAAATAAATCATTTACAAATATTTTTTAATTAAATTTAACAAACGAATTGACTTATATTTGTTTATGTATTTTTTTCATTGCAGTTTTCTTAACTTTTATTTCAAATACTTCTTATTATAGGAAAATTAAAATTATTTCAATAATCGATTTTATACGCATTTTCTTTTGCGTACCATTGTACATAATTGCGTTGTACAGATCAATATGCATCTTCTTTCTAGATATATTCTTCCCGACTCATTTCTAGAGAAATAGTTAAATTATTCATTTAGATCGGGCAGACCGTAGATCGGGCAGTGGGAGCGGCGGGGGCGGCGGGGCGGCGGGGGCGGCGGGGCGGCGGGGGCGGCGGCGGCGGGGCGGCGGGGGCGGCGGGGGCAGTCTAGGCGAGCGTGGTCAAACGCCGTTTGGGTGCGCCAGCCGTCTGCTGAGCAGAGCGTCCTCAACTTCGCTTCCTGCGTTAAATTAATGTCGATCACTTTGCTAATGGAATTAGAGGGGAACGCCTGATAGATGAATACTGCCGCTGATAATCATCACGTCAAGTGAAGGCTATTAAGTGCTGAAGGATGGTACGACCTATTAACTAGATTTCTTCTCTCATTGTTGGATGATTCGTTTCGCAGAGTTGTTTTCACGAATTCATTATCATCTTTCAAATAGCTTGCGCTTTTTGAACAATTTCAAATATAATTCAATTTAGAACGTCTTTCTAAAAAACAATAGAAAATGCACCACTTAAAAAGCAATCATACCGAGTGATTCCTGAATAATGACATATTTTAATATGCAGCAATTCAGCAACAATGATGCCATTGTTTTAAAAAAACTATACACGTTATCGATCATGCAATCAATCAATGCAATGTTAAGTACAATAGTATACTTCATAAAAGTATACATTTAAATCAGCGTTGTAAACTGGTGTATTTTCCAACATTGATGCAAGCTGTAAAAAATATCAAAACTCAACATTTGAAACTTACTTCACAATGTTACTGTTTTAGTCCTGATCTCTGTTCAAGAATTATGTAAAATTTTAAAAAAATCATGTTTTTAAGTATTAGGAACTTGATTACTGACTTATAGATCACATTAATGTTTTAATAAACTTACAGTTACAATAGTTGGTAATAATTACTTTAATGTTATTTAAAATATTGAAATCATGATTGTAATTTCCCTTACAGTAGCACTAAAACCAGAACTGTCAATAACAAAAGATACACTCATTTCAGATCCCATTTACTTCCCTCACTCGGCAACAACGAAACGTCCGCACCAAACGAAATCCACGAGTAATAAATTGAGACACGATACTACCTTGTCGGACAAAAAATTAACCTCCCCCGTCCACGCGCGTACAACCTGCGGCCCATATATACAAAACGAGCTCGAGGCCCATTCTTCTTCATCGGGCGACTTCAATAAATCCCTGCTTTTTTTCCGCGGCTCTGCTCGGCTGTTAACAAGTCCCGCCGCGTGCGCTCGCATCTCACGCCCGTCTGTGTAACATCGCGATAATTGGCCGAACTGGAGAAATGTTTACGAATCCGATACAACGGAAATGTCATTTTTTTAAAACACACACACACACACACACACACGCGCCCGCGCGCGTACTCTCGCTCGTTCCGCGTCCGCCTCCATCCCCCATCCCCCCCTCTCGCACTCGCGCGCGATCTGACGCCCGTCCGCGGAAACAGGGAGCGTGTCGGGAAATCCCCGGCGATTTATCGAGGGTGCCTTGGAAGCGCTACAGGCCGATATTGCGTGTTCGCGCCCGTGTCGGGCGATTGGCGGGCGAAAGTCGACGGTGGCGCGCTCGCGCTCGCGCTGACCGGACCCGAGATACAAATGCAAATTACCCCACGCAAGTAACTCGATTATTGACTGCTGGGCCCCGCTCCGCGCGTGGGGAACCGGGCGAACCGGGCGGGCAGTGGAGATGGTGCATGAAAGGTAGATCGCGCTGGAGCAATTGCACGCGGTGCTTGGAGTAGTAAAATGACCATGTAAAAACTGTTTTTAAGGAATGTAGCTGATGACTAGTGGTCCCAGAAGGGAAAAAAGCTGCAAAAACACACACAAAATGTTAAAAAAAAAAAAAAATAAAAAAGAACACTTACATTTGTGAAGGACAAGAAATCAAATACTCTCACGTAACACTGCAACAAATTAAATATTTTAACAAGTGCTGCAATAAAGTAGTATATTTAGCTACACAACAGTTCTTTATAGAACAAAAAAATAGTTTGTTCTAGAGCAATTTTTGAAGTGCGACCTCTTCTTTGGATCCTTGCTGTCACTTGACGTCAATTGTGTTGTAAGCAGTGATGTACTGAGAATGGTCATTGAATCGCTAAGCGCAGTAAGAGAAAAGGTGAGATAATACAAGCAAATATTTGTATATATCAGTCAAAATCAAAACAGTGTCATTCTTTTTACATTATTCCCGAATTCCAGAATATCTAACAAAAGGATAGACACCTCTCATACGGCCGAGGGTTACATAGTTTTATTTCAATATTTGCGCGCATTGGAAATTAGAAATATATTTAGCAAATGGAAAACAGAAGGCTGTAAGAATTAGAAAGTTGGAGATTCCATACAAAAGGAGATTCGAACAATTTCGTAGAATTATAAATGGTGTTTGGTGTATTTAAAATTAGGTTAATTCCAACACCAACAAAGGACAAATCGCATTCTTTTAATGAGCTTTTACACATGTGTTATAAATTCTTTTCTTCAATATCATAAATGATTAACAAAATTGATTTAACAATGTTATTTTGAGTTTTTTATAGTTTTAAATAAACGTTACTCAGAATTCTCTTTTGTACGTTTCCGTAGTAGTGTTACAACTTTTCCTTTCCCTTATTTTCCATAAAGTAAATGTTTTAGGAAACCAATTTTTGAGCACTCGTTTAAAGGCATCACTATTTCCATTTACAGGTTTTTTATAGATTTTTTGCGGTACTTATATGGTAAATAGCATTTAGCGGGACACCTGCCATCAAATAATATACGCTCCATGCAATAAAGTAAACGGCACATTAATAAACGTGGCTGTCGTCTCGAATATTGTGTATAATTCAAGACTATACATTTATAACTTTCCATTAATTCGTGCTAAAAATTATGTACGAATGTCGAACAATAATATCTTTGCCATACTTGTTTCAAAATGTCGGACTTATATCCTATCGTCATCTTGTACATCAACATTTCATTTGTACGCCAAAGACTGTTCACTCGTTTTCTATTCTAGTTTATTAAATAAATATGTCTGAGTAATATTTCATTATTTCCAAATTTTCAGTTATTTAATTTTCATTATAGGAGATTGGTATAAATCATTAGATTGCAGTTTTCTTTATTTTCTTTATTACACCTATTGTATCACTATACCACACGAGAATATACGGTGCAAGATATTACTGTGTCATAGTGTGGGAAAAAGTGAGATAATACTCTCTACCTTTAGTTTCCTGGGTTGTCTCCGTAAGTAGTAGAGAATTAAATTTTCACAAAAAACAGCAGAATAGCAAAAGGGAGTTTGTTACATATTCGTAATAGATATAATAGGGAAATTTCTTTTTGCCATGTAACTCTATTTCCTTTTGATGAGGTTTCTGTTCAAAATACTTCCAATAAGTTAAGAAAACATAACAAACAAAAATCAGTTCATTAAATTTTTCGAAACAGTAACGTAAAACGTTAACGATAATAACGTTGTGAACATGAAAGATCATAGAATTTAAGGAATTCCCAACGAACATACACACGCACACATGAATACATTCGAAAAGAAAACACAGGAACTGCAAGAAACGACCACCCCAAAGGGAAAACGGCGGGCAGCTGGAGAGAGACAACACAGGGAACGAGGTCTGCGATGAAAGACGACTGACGCACTGGAGAGTGAAGGGTGAAAGAGAGGGGGAGCCATGCCCTGAGGCGGCGGCGCCGATCGCTACAGGGAAGGGGGGAGGGGGCACGACCCCCCTGCCCCCACTTGCCCCTCCGCCGCCGCCCCCAGCAGCTGCAGTTCAAAGAGAATTCAAATCGGCCGCCCCGACAGCACCGCCCCGCTTGTCAAAACAATCAAGACAGAATCAAAGGAGTGGGAGACGCATGCATAGTGATGCGATCGGCGGCGGCGGCGGCGGCGGCGGCGGCGGCGGCGGCGGCGGCGGTGGAGGCGGCGGCGGGGGCAGAGGCAAGGCGAGGCGAGGCGAGGGCGTGAGCGGGCTGCGCCTGCGGCGAAGAAGATAGGCAGCCCCGCAACGCACGTTGGGACGCCCTCGGCTGCCCCTGCGAGCCTACATGCTTGATGCACCCTGCGACATTGGAGATCTTCCCATAACCGAGCTGGCGTGTACAGCGTACATTTTCGTCAGTGCCAGTTCTCAGGATTATCTGTCCCTGCAATAATAATACAAGTATAATATACGTGCTTAGGGCATCAGTTGATATGTGTGTGGAGACTGATCGGGAGGTCCTAGGGTTCGAGCCCCGGCGGTGGCAGGTTTTCCGACTCTAGCTAGATAGCTAGGTAGAATGCAGCCGCTATCTGGAGGACAATTCTAGCTGACGGCTGCTTTGAACTGTAGTTTTTCGTGGTTTCTGCAATCAACAGCAGACGAATACCGGAGCAATACGCCCCCAAAACGCGATCTTTCCTTTCTCTTCCTTGACCTATTCTTATCCCTTACATACATTTACAGTAACACATAACACTACCACATCATGCCGGGCGACCAGTTCGGTGCTCAGAGATTGTCCTGGCCGTGGCGGATCCCCGCTGGTGGGAAATACCTGGTTTGGGAAATTCCCTTTAGCCGACGGTATATCGGTGCTGGATCTCTCCATCCAGAGGGGGAATTTATTTTAATTGATTTTTTTCGTGTTTCAGGGCGCGTCAACTGCTTTGGCCCCTAGTCCTGTTAGTGTAGTGCATGTTTTTCTCTCGGGAGATGGCGGTGATCTTCCCCCGCTGGATGGCTAGATCCGGCGCCGACCTACTGTCGGCTAGTGGGGTTTCCCCCTAATCCAGCGGGGGAAGATCACCGTCACATACCGCGATAAAATGATACACTACTCTTACGGGACACATTTCCTTAGCAGTTCACTCGCGAGGAATCACTAATCAATTAATCAATCGACGAACGTAATACATAGGATGTGGAGTAACTGGCCCTGATGATTACCTGCCTGAGTTGCGTCACGGGCGTACTCTGCATCCACATCGTGTCGCTGCCAATCCCCAAGGATATTTCTTGTCTTAACGAAAAGATATTTCATGACGAAAGAATATTGCACTGTAGTCGCTTCTCTCTACAGGGACACTGGTGTTGTGTGTCTACATCGCGACTGTGCAGATACATCTTCTTATTTCTTTGTCTATATACAAGACGTGGAATTATCTATAGCAAGAATTGCATTATTTGTTACACTATTTCGCTCATCTCACAGGTGTTTGCTGCATCTCGGCCTTGTTCATTCGAACATTCTATGTAAATTTCTCCCTAAAACCATGAAGTTCAGATCTTAATAGAGTAGAGGGCTGTGAGGATAACGGCCCTTTGTGCGTGCTCTAGTTATTTTCACTTTGCAATTGTGAAGTGGCTGAGACAGACCAAATATCAAGTGCACTTATGTAAACTATACCATTATTATTTACGAGTACTTCTCTCATTTACTCACCAAATAGAGTATGGAACGAGAATACATACACAGGATACAAATTACGTCCATTGAGAAAATAAAATATTACGAAAATGTTCACGAACAAACATTTCGTGTTGAAGAGAGTCAGGAACACATATATGTGAGGAGACAAGAAATTACTCTTCAGACGCTCGTGTTGTATCAATATATTCTGTTGCATTCCCGGTATACGTCATGGAAGATTTGAATGTTCGTTGAAGAATATTATATTAAAAGCACTAGAATTTGTTTCAATACATTCTTTATTCCCTTACAAAAGACACCAAGTTTGTCAATTATCTTGGTGTCTCTCACAATATCATTTCCCTTCCGATCCTTATTCAATAGACGAAAGAAAACATAATTCATAAACATTCGAATGGGCGTAGAACGACTGTAAAAATGTAAATTGAATAATAGACATTGCAACAGTATTTGAAGAATAGACCTTGAAAAAGTTGGCCCTAAGCTGAAGATGCTGTAGATGAAATTGTAGCAAACGTTAATGGTATTGTGGATTTTCCTACGATTTTATTTATACATCGTTTAAGCAGTATTAGGGAAATAAAAGTCTATCGACAAATTTCCTTTCATTTTAGTCGTAAATTCCTGTGATAAAAAGTTCTTTTCATAATATTAGATCCTTTCGCTTTCACAAAATTTTTATTTTTATATTTAACGCAAACATGAAATTTATTTTACAATGTATAAAGATTTCTCGCCTTGGGTACATGCCTTTTCATTCGAGAAGTAAGAGATAGAAAAGTATCTCTTTCACATAGATTCAAGTACACATTCCCTTTAATATTTACACATTTTTGGTTGAAGCTTTCGAACAATCATAAAAATATTTACTGCCAATCAAAAGTAAAATTATATTTTTTCTCATTTTTCCACTCATGGCAGTTTTGACGCCCCCGAGAATATGCGAACATTCCGCATGTAGCTACCGACGGGAGGAACGGTTCATTTCGAGTCATAAATATAAGAAGACGCAGCGGAACTACGCATCGCGAGCGCGGCAACAATGTCGAGCGAACCAATTTAGCAGGTGGCGCGGGGCACGGAGCAGGACGGGGCTCTGACAAGAATAATGCCCGCAAGGGTGCTCGCTGAAGGACAGGCAGCGCCTGGGGCGCTCCCGGCGGCGGGCAGGCGAATCAACCATGGGCCCGCGACAGAAATATGCGCGCCCGCGTTGGCTGGAGCTCCCACCACGCCTGCGGCGCCGATAGGAGCCACCCGCTATTTTTACGAGGGGTCTCGCAGACCCCGCCCCCCTCCCTCCGCTCGCCCGCCGTAGAATTCCTCTCCGGGTAACTGAAGGGCCGTTTGTCTTCTTGTGATGGACGTGGAAAGGCTGACCGCTTCGCAACTCATCCGTCTCCCGCCAGAGCGCAGTGCGCGCGCGCGCGAACAACAGCAACACGCCCGGCGTGCACCCCCCGTCTCGTTCTCCACCACACACGTATTCTCTGTCTCCGTTTCTCTCGTTCTCTCTCGCTCTGTTTCGTCTCTGTCCGCATCCCTCGTCCGTTGCTCCACCACTCCGCCCCGCCCCGCCCCTCCCCCATCTCGCGCCGCGTGTGTACCAACACGCGTTCATTTCCGGATTATTGTCGGCCGCGCTCGACGCTGTGGAATTTGGTAACATTGGCTTTGTTAATGGTGCTCATTTGTCAAAATTAATTAATGACCCGTGTTCCCTCCTGTGTTGCACCTCCAATGAATATTGAAATCGTGTTCTCGTGATTTACCTTCGGCATGGCCTCACGCACACAGGCCGTATCAGTCTACAAGGCAATGTTGTTGATTGGGGACATCCGTTCTGGAGCCGCTGCTCGTTTTTTATTTGCGCGCTTCGCCGCTGCCCGCGCGTATTCCCCACGTGTATGCACTCTGTATCGACCTGACGGAACATGTCCCCTGCAGCCTAGTGCATGTGCAGCGTCGGCGCGCAGCCGGTGTCCGCGATATTAAACATGGCAATGAGCGGGCGCCTCTGTGGCAGGGCCCCGCCCCCTCCGGTTGCAACCGCGTCCGTCCCCCTCGATGGCGCTCAGCTGCACTCGCCCGACACCGCCGACGCGGTGGCGCATAATGGCTGACGGCCCGGCAGGCCCTTGGAGACGTTTTATTCCAACGCGTCCTTGAAAAAAGTAATGAGTGCAGTTTATGAAAAAATGTAAATTGATGTTTGAAAAAATCATGATTTATTTGATATTTAATAGGAGCGTAAATATGCAGTGTCTTCAGTTGCATGGAAATCGAAACTCTTGAATTATTTAGCTAAAAATAAACACTAATTAATTCTTAATAAGACACAAGTTAAGAGTGGTTGTCAAGTTAAGATTGTTAAGGATTGGTTGTTCCTTATAATATATTTCTTGTATTTTTCATCCCTTTTATATTTAATTATTTATTGTTTGATTCCGTGTTTAATTCTGGTTGTCCAAAATTCAAAGAAAGGGCTAAAAAATATTAAAAATAGTAATTAATTCTGTACTCCATATTGCATATCTGCCAAGACTTATTTTGAAGAAAGAAACGACTAAAACATTTAATTGTTGAGAGATACAGATGATTTATCTACAGAACTGTTGTGCAACGTAAAGATAAAGAAGATAATTGTAACATACCTTTGCTATGAAAATAGTCAGCAATAAAAGAAAGACACCTATTCATAAGGCAGAATAAATGTATTTCCGAATATTCAAACAGTATTCGAAATATTACAATAACGAAAACTTTTTATTAAAATATATTTTTCGCAGCTATGTTTCTGCCATTTTAATGAAGGAGATTCTTATGAAATATATGTTTTCTGGAGATAAGGGTGTAAGATGATTTTGTGCTTGTGTATATTTATTTTATAATTTCAATTATATTTTGACTGATCATTGTAATGGTATGCTTTAATATTGGATGTTTTTCACCAGTCAAGATTATCAACTTCATCCGTCAAAAATCTATTCTTTGAAGAACAAATACAATAGTGCAATTGCGTTTTCCACATAATATAATTTGACGTTTTACTTCAATTATACTTTCTTTTAAATTAATAGTTTCATATAGAAACATTGATGAATTTTTATATGTATATCACATTTAAAATTGTATTGTATATGTAAAAACATTCCAATACCAATTTTTTCTAAACAAGCGTTAAAATGGTCGCAGCAAAGCGCATAAGATGCATTTCTCCAAGAAATGCGAAGAAAAAATCCGTTCTCTAGCATTTTACGACAGAATACGATGAAGCGTTTTGTTATTAAATAACCATGATTCGTTTGTTCGGGATTTAATAACCTAGTTTGATAATATGATATGGTGATCTGGAAACTAAGAAAATATACATGTAATTATTTTATGCTGAATGCTGATTGCTAATCCCTTTTACTCTATAGCAAGCATACTATTTAAAGAGTCGTACCTTAAAAACGTAACGCATACTGTTCTCGACAAGAATTGTGTCCTTAGTCATAAACTGGCGCGTAGTGCCATTTTGTCCCCACTCGAATTTCAAAGTTGAATATCCTGCCTATTTTTCAAAATTGAACGTTGGTATGCTGTTTACTTTCAAATAATCTGCTTATCTTTTGATTTGAGAAACACTATTGAATTTAATGCCGTTGTTTAGCAGTGGCGTGAATGAAAATATTTGTTGGGTAACAGCGGCACCACCACGCCAGTTGCGCAACTGCCTTTGTAATGGTGTTTTCATAGAAAATTGTGTCTTGTGCTGACACAGACCATGATATCGCTTTCCCTAGATGGTTACAAAAGGTGGAGAGTGATTACAGTGACACTGTAGACATAAAAAATGGGTATGACTTTCATAGCAAGAGTTCTTGACAATGCTGGTATGACAACTTGCCGAACCTCTCATGAACATTACTCTTGAACGTGTACCTAATCGGAGAGCTGCGTAAAACTACTTCAATAATATAGAAGAAATCTATTCCTGGTCCTGAATGTAATTCACAAGTAGCCAGGCAAATCAAGCGGTGCGCAATAGGTCAGAAAGAATGACCAAAAAAGAAAAAAAAATCGAGATACATGTTACTGGTCAATGTGCCATAAATATCAGCCAAACATATGTAAGGAGTGTTTATGAGTCTATTTTTGCAGTCATATTTATATTTTATCGGTAAATATGTGTATCAGAAACTATAATACAAAAAAAGTAGATTTAAAGAAAATATTGGTAAAATAAGGTTTAATTTATGATTATTTGCCAGTAATCTATCACAGAGTTAATTCATAGTAAATATATTTTTAACTTATTTAAGTAATAATTATTTTATCTAAAGTTATTTTGAAAATACTATAAAAATGTAATTAAACACGTAGTTTCAGTTTTCCTGCAAATTTTCATAATGAAATTTTAAAAAATGCGTGGGGTCAAAATGGCACCACGACACTGGTTATATAACAAAAACTCATCACGCCAGTTGAGTGTTAGTAATTGTGTTCACGAGCAAAATAACTGGTACAAAGCATGTAAATAAATGAATACAATAACTAGAAATTAGTCTCAGTAATTCTGTCTGAAAGGAAATAACATGTATGGGTTAAACACCGCCAAAAAGAGACATTACAATCTGTTTCATATTATTCCATTATTCCGTGACAATAAAATATTAATACCTCTTTTTCAACCCGACTGGCTGAGTGTGGCACCAGATTAAAGCTAACACACGCTCGCAATATGGCTTGAGATCCACCCGGATGTTTTCTAGGATTTAGTCATCATTTCGGCGACTCATGAATACTTCTAATGGGGCGCGCAGGATGCAACTGCAGGGGGAGGAGTCGCGAGTGTCCATATTTACTACCCCCCGCATTCTTTTCGAGCGAGGGGGACCCGGCAGCCCCCAAGCAGGGGTGAACATTACACCCCGAGGGGTAATTAAATCGGGACATTTATCAAATCTACGAACTGCCCAGACACGCCCATCTAGTTTCCCTTTCTTTGAAACGGCACGCCTGGTCCCCTTTGTGATTTGCCCGTGACGAGAACTTGCTTCATGCCTACCAACGCAGTGAAAGAAACTTGGCGTAGATATAAATGTGACTTGTGGAACTTTAAGATTCCTACAATTTGCAATAGAAAACTGTTCAAAGCAATTTGCAATGCCATGATTCGACTCACTAGTATTTGGTTTGAGTTGTACGGGCTACCAGTGACCATTCCTTGTTTCCTTTTTCTACTCCTTTTTCTTCGTTTCCTTCTTTTTCATCATTGTTATTATTGTTGAACGTCATTAATTTTTATTGATTATCAGTTTTATTGATCATTGTCATTATTATTCGTACAAAAATCTTAAAAATATTGTATTTCATTCGTCATGTTTAACTGTGAAGCAAGCTAACATTGAAGTCAAGAAATTGGCAGGCAAGATGGAGTTGCAATTTAAACTAATGAACAATATTTGGTCTGCAGCCGTAAATATGCTGCTCAACAAAAGCATTAAAAATGGTTTCCCAAAACATAACACGCGACCTTTTGAAGAACAACAAATAAAATACCCACGTATAACTCTGTAACAAATGAAATATCTCAACAAAAAATCTTCACGAATATTCAATGCGTAGTGTAGTAGTGCATGCATTACAATAGTAATTTACATATCAAGAATATAAAAAAATATTGTTATTCCATTACGCAGCACGTGAAAAGTAATTATTTAATGTTGAGCGGTCTCTTCCTTGGGACTTTGCTGATAAATGACCTCAGTTGTGTCGTACGCTGCACTGTTCGTGAGAATTTAGTCTGTACGCACAGTACGAGAATAGGCAATAAAACACGATCAAATATTTGCATTTTTCTCTCAAAATCGAAACAATTTTTTAAATGTATTTTTATCAAATTCCTGAATATCTAAGGAAACTATACATACCTCTCACGTGGCCGGTGGCTACTTAGTTTTCTTTCAATTTTTGGGCGTGATAAATTTATACAAATAAAAATAAGCTCAACCTCATGTAACAGTCATCGATACCACAAAAAGTAATGCATGAAAAGGTACGAAATTTTTAAAAGCTCTTCTTCAGGATTGTTGCAAAGTTTGATAAAGATTAATACAACACAAATGCGGAAAATAAATAATTTAAATAATATATTGGTAGACGCACCACGATCATCATTTTACGCCAGTCGCGAAGAGCAGTTTGGTTTCTAATATATTCCGCCAGAGGCCATAAGGGCAGAACTGCTTCCTTGTAGATCTGCTAGAGATCAGTCTCAGTGCGTAAGATAATTTTTTAAAATCTAATATCAATGTATTGAAAAGTAAAATAAAAGTGAAGTATTTTATTACAATTTGAACTAATGACATTAAATATAATAATATTAAACGGCGTGTTGTATACGAAACTGAACTTTTTCATGAGGATTGGATATGAAAAAAGCCCGGGCAAAGCCGGGTATTTTGCTAGTCATTAATAAACATATTCTTGCATTTTCCCGTGTTCCTGGGCATCTACCGAAACCGTAGACACCTTTATCATGCCATGGGAGTCCTGGTAGTTTTCTTTTATTAGCTGCAAATGAGTGATTGTAATTGCCTGCTCGTCTCTTTTCTCGCGCTGACTTGTCGCGTAGCTAGGCCGAATTCAGCTGCTGTCTGGAGGAGAATTCTAGCGGCCGGCTGCTCTGATCGGTAGTTTTCCGTGGTTTCTCCGATCAACACCAGGCGAATGCCGGAGCAGTACACTACCAACCGGGCCACCGACCGCGCGCGATCTATCCTTCCTCTTCCTTGTCCTATCCTCTCCCCTTACACACACACTTACACTAACATGCACTATACTACCACATATTCCGGGAGACCGGTAGGGAGCTTAGAGCTTGTCCCGACTGGGGAGGTGCCCCGTTGGTGGGAGAGTCCTGGTTAGGGGGAAACCTCACTAGCCGACGGGAGGTCGGCGCCGGATCTCGCCATCCAGCGGGGGAAGATCACCGCCATCTCCCGAGAAAAAACATGCACTACACTCACGGGACTAATGACCAAAGCAGTTGACGCGCCCGGAAACACGAAAATATCAATCAATCAATCAATACATGAAACTGATCTTTTTCACAAGGATTGGATATGAAGAAAGCCCGGGCAACGCCGGGTATTTTGCTAGTCAGTAATAAACATATTCTTGCATTTTCCCGTGTTCCTGGGTATCTACCGAAACGGTAGAAACCTTTATCATGCCATGGAAGTCTGTGTAGTTTTGTTTTATTAGCTGCAAATGAGTGATTGTAATTGCCTGCTCGTCTCCTTTCTCGCGCTGACTTATCGTGCTGGCACGGCGTAACATCGCGGTGCGCGCGCACCGGACGAGACGACAGCGCGTCGCGCGTCCAGCGTGAATCAGTCTGGAGCGTTACGTCAGTGTGAGTCACTCGCGGCTCAATTGGGCGCGGTAAACAACGCGTTCGGGTCCGCGACCTGCACGCGCCCGGCCCGGCGCCCCTCCGCCCCCCCTATCCTCCACCCGTCGGCTCTCCCACGACCTCCTTGATGCCGCGCATAACCTGCTGCGAGACGCCGCCACTAGAGATGTTGTGATACTGCCATTAGTCATTTACATTACCAGGCAAGACCGGGAGCGCTGCCTCAGTGCATCAACTGATGTCACTGGAGTGCCTGTGACAGGGAGGTCCTAGGTTCGAGTCCCGACGGCGGCAGGATTTCGACTCTAGCTTTTCAGCTAGGTCGAATTCAGTCGTTGTGTGGAGGAGAATTCTGGCGGCCGGCTGCTCTGATCGGTAGTTTTCCGTGGTTTCTCCGATCAACACCAGACGACTGCCGGAGCAGTATCCTAACAACGGACCGCACGCGATCACTCCTTCCTCTTCCTTGTTATATCCTCACCCCTTACACACACTTACATTCACATGCACTACACTACCACACATGCCACGAGACCGGTCGGGGACATAGAACTTGTCCCGGCTGGGCGGTGCCTTGCTGTTCGGAGATACCTGATTGAGGAAAACCCCGCTAGTCGACGGTAGTTGGGCGCTGGATCTCGCCCGCCAGTGGAGGAAGATCACCGCCACCTCCCGATGTAAAACATACACTACACTTACAGGACTAATGACCTCTGCAGTTGACGCGCCCGGAATCACTACCAATAAATCAATCAATCAACCAAGGAAGAAATACAAGTTTAGGAGGCTCCGGGCATCAGTTGATGTCACTACAGTGCCACTGAGACGCTCAGGGTTTCGAGAACCAACGACGGCAGAATTTTCGACACTAGCTAATAGCTAGGTCGAATTTAACCCTTGACTGAAGGGAAATTCTTGCGCTCGGCTGATCTAATCTGCAGTTTTCCACGGTTTCTCCGATCAATACTAGACGTATGCCGGAGCAGTACCCCCCAAAAAGAGGCCATGGACCGCGTGCGAACTGTCGTTCCTCTTCCTTGGTCTATTCTTACTCCTTACTTACACACTTATTCTTAATTGCACTTACGTGCATTCACTTATTCTTAATTGCACTTACGTGCATACACTTTGTCTTACATGCTCTACACTACCACACCCGTCGACGCTTAGAACTTGTGCCGGGTGGGGTCGTGACTCGCTGGTGGCATATAAGTGGTTGGAGAAAACCCCACCAGCCGACCTGTAGGTCGGTGCCAGATTTCGCCACCCAGCGGAGGAAGATCACCGCAACAACCCACTAAAGCATGCACTACAATTACGGAACTTATACCTTAGCAGTTGACGCGCCCGCAAACAATCAATCAATAAAGAAAGAAAAAGAAAGAAACAGAAAGAAAGGTAGAAAAGGAAAGAAACAGAAAGAGAAAGTGAGAAAGAAAGGAAGAAAGAAATAAAGAATAAAAAAGAAAGAAAGCAAGAATCAGAAAGAATAAGAAAGAAAGAAAGAAAGAAAGAATAAGAAAGAAAGAAAGAAAGAAAGAAAGAAAGAAAGAAAGAAAGAAAGAAAGAAAGAAAGAAAGAAAGAAAGAAAGAAAGAAAGAAAGAAAGAAAGAAAGAAAGAAAGAAAGAAAGAAAGAAAGAAAGAAAGGAAAGAAAGAAAGAAAGAAAGAAAGAAAGAAAGAAAGAAAGAAAGAAAGAAAGAAAGAAAGAAAGAAAGAAAGAAAGAAAGAAAGAAAGAAAGAAAGAAAGAAAGAAAGAAAGAAAGAAAGAAAGAAAGAAAGAATAAGAAAGAAAGAAAGAAAGAAAGAAAGAATAAGAAAGAAAGAAAGAAAGAAAGAAAGAAAGAAAGAAAGAAAGAAAGAAAGAAAGAAAGAATAAGAAAGAAAGAAAGAATAAGAAAGAAAGAAAGAAAGAATAAGAAAGAAAGAAAGAATAAGAAAGAATAAGAAAGAAAGAATAAGAAAGAAAGAATAAGAAAGAAAGAATAAGAAAGAAAGAATAAGAAAGAATAAGAAAGAAAGAATAAGAAAGAATAAGAAAGAAAGAATAAGAAAGAATAAGAAAGAAAGAATAAGAAAGAATAAGAAAGAAAGAATAAGAAAGAATAAGAAAGAAAGAATAAGAAAGAATAAGAAAGAAAGAATAAGAAAGAATAAGAAAGAATAAGAAAGAAAGAATAAGAAAGAATAAGAAAGAAAGAATAAGAAAGAATAAGAAAGAAAGAATAAGAAAGAATGAAAGAAGGAATAAGAAAGAATGAAAGAAGGAATAAGAAAGAATGAAAGAAAGAATAAGAAAGAATGAAAGAAAGAATAAGAAAGAAAGAATAAGAAAGAATGAAAGAATAAGAAAGAAAAAATAAGAAAGAATGAAAGAATAAGAAAGAAAGAATAAGAAAGAAAGAATAAGAAAGAATAAGAATACGAAAGAAAGAATAAGAAAGAATGAAAGAATAAGAATAAGAAAGAAAGAATAAGAATAAGAGAGAAAGAATAAGAAAGAATGAAAGAATAAGAATAAGAAAGAAAGAATAAGAAAGAATGAAAGAATAAGAATAAGAAAGAAAGAATCAGAAAGAATGAAAGAATAAGAATAAGAAAGAAAGAATCAGAAAGAATGAAAGAATAAGAATAAGAAAGAAAGAATCAGAAAGAAAGGAGGAAAGGAAAAGAAAGTATGAAAACAAATACATCATTAGATGTGAGAATTCCCGGACAAGGCCGATAAGCCACATCTAGGAATCTCGTCGTGTCATGGAAAGTCACTTTTGCTCTGTTATGCACAACATTTTATTTCAGACTTCAATTGTATGATAATTTTTCCATGCGATACGCAAATTTAATGACAAAGAGTTCTTCTAATTTTGGCTACATTTTCTTTTTCTTTGGCGACGTTTTTAGGCTGGTGTTGAAAAAGGTTGAATTTTCATATCATACTGCTGTGCAAGTAGACCGTTTTGAATAAAATTATATGATGACTATCTGGACGCGTGCACACATTCCGCTCTTAGTACATCGTGTTTTTTATCCTACAGTGAGCGCCCCACATACGTTCCCGGGCGAGTCGTGAATTCCGTTCACCACCCTGTTAAGGGGAATATTTGGTATTACATAAATAGAACTAATTTTGTTAAAAAAGAGTTTGAATTTAATCTACAGTGACTCCTGTTGTTGTTTAATCTAATAGAAGCAATACAAAAACGTTACTATGGAATAATTTACCAAATATAATACAACACAAGTATTAAACGCAAAAAACAAAAGAAAACAATCATGATGTGAGACTTAACATGAAAAGATACAGAAAAACAACCAACAATCTTCTTCTGATTACATCTTCAATTTCTTCTTATCGCTGTCACTTCATGTTAATGTTATTTCCGTACAAAGAAGGAACATAGTTTTCTATTTTAGGCCGTTATTTGGTTTTCCATTTGTTCACAATTTATGAAACGTATTCTCTTTGCTACCAATTTTCTCCCTCTCTACGTGTTTTTCCGACATAAAACTGAAAATGTTCTGAAAATAGCTTATACTTACCATTGAATTGTAAATTTACACAACGAAAAGATGCTGCAATTCCACTTAAAGATTTTAATAGCATGCCCGGGCGCATGATTCTCACAATGTAGTCTTTCAGAAAAGAAATATTAAAACCTAAACTTCTGTATCTTTGAACGTTATCAAAACAACATTGTGGATACAAGAAGATGATAGAATTTAAGTGTTGAAAGTAGTTAGTTGAAGTTTTCAGCAGTGAAAGAGTCACAAGCCAAGTGAAAGGAATTCACAACGCGTCCACTTCAAAGTTAAAAGTGAAAATAGCTTTTTGGTTTCAACGACTATCCTCTGAAATGTTCTTTGAAGCATTGTAGGCAGTGATGGTAAAGTTTATTCAAACATCGATACATCGATTTTTTGATACAGCACAAAATTATTTTCGATGTTGATGAAAATATGAACAAAAAACTTCGATGTTTTAAATATCGATGTTTTAAATATGATAAAATAGATGATATCTTCCCTACCTGTTTCCACTTTTAATCAGAGTTCTTAAATGAAATACCGATATATTTTAATGTTTGGTCACGTATATGTAATTTGTTAATAATGTTTATTTTTTACTGATACGTTATAGCTTCTTGTTGCATTCACTACGGAGCTCGATATATACAGCATAACCTGCGTGGTTCGAGAGAATCGTGGTTTTGAGTGAAATATGAAAACAGTTGAATGATGCTACGTGCTCTTATGGAAAGAATTATGAAAGGGAATTATAGAAGAAAATATGAAAAGACAAATCGAGTCAAGTTAGCATCTAATTAAGTAGTGAGTAAATGTGAATCAGTAAAATTAGGTAAAAATAAAAGTATGTATGAACCACCCAGTAAGAACTGATTCTAATGATCTTGGGCGACATAAGCCCTTGAGCCAAAGACTCTCGGACATTTCGTCGCTGTTCGATCATTAGAACCTTTATAACTCCCTTGCTGCATAAATAACTATTATTAAATGTAAACAAGGAAATGAAAATGAAGGAAATCGTGTATTGCTTCATTTGCTCACTGTCATTCGTATATAATCGAAGTAAAACATCCTCTCTCTAATATTCTAATGCGTAAATATTAGTTTAAAATATATTCTGCCTTAAAGCACTTCGACATCTTAATTGTCTTATCAATATTCAATACAGACAAGGTTGAAAATTCAGTTTAACGATATTACCACGTACGAAATCACCGAAAAAGAAAATATTTGTGTAAGAATATATCTATCTAAAAAACATCGTAAACAAAACATTGATGTTAAGATATCGATGTTTCTGGGGGGAAATATTAATGTTTTAAAATCATTGATGTTTTTGCCATCTCTAGTTGTAGGCCAATCATGGCGGGGCTATTAATCTGTCAAATTAATTTTACATACAGTGCGTAGTACATTACATACGTAGATACCCAGTTTCTGCTCGACTCTGACTACCAAGCTGTGGAGAGGAGGTACAAAAATATTATAGAAGTTTCCAATATGTCTCACCAATTGAATCTTTCCAAAATAAAATAGAATGTCAAGGAAGGTTTCAGTGATAGAGCACTATATATAACATAAGATTTAGGTTTCGGGCTTTAAGTCTCTAAAATAAATTGATACCGCGTAATGGATGATGGTAAAATGTGTCGTCGTGTAATGTGTCACTGATTGCATGATGGCCTGTTTTCCAACATCCCAAATCTGGTTGTTACAGTACTGAGATGTAATTCTTGAACCAGCAGTTGCACATTTATGAGTTTTTCATCAGGATTGTTTTTTATAAATTGTAAAACAAAAATTTTGTTTCGTATATTTAGAAGTATTTCACTTTAGGTATATACTTTCTTTGAATCTAGCAGTTGCAACGAGTTCACAATAAATTTAACAAAATAAATGCGCTGCATGACAGATTAAGTATCTACGAAGGAAATATGGCAAATTATCGTGTGAAAACTTTTAACTAGTGTTCTTTTTGTTGTTTTTTTAGGGGGAGCGGGGATAGTCCGTTCTTTCTCCCAACTCCTCAATTTCCGTCTTTGAAACCAAATTCGTTCAACCTGGAAACAACACAATGTATAGATAAGATTGTTGTATCATGAGCCCGCTGGTGGACATGAGAATCAAAGAATATTAATAGTGTTTGGGGCCCAATTAGTACCAAAAGAAAAAAAGTCCAACAATTCACACCATATCGGGGATGCACAATGAATATGTTGTAACCAGAAGCATCAGAAACAACAAGAACCGAATTTGGACAGCTAAATTTTATGAAGGCGAAATTACGCATTTGCATCTCTACACACGCAAGCATCCATTACGCTACTTTAGTTGCGGCATCGCAATCATTAGCACTAGTGCCAGCAGGCGGTGCCCTCAAGTTCAACTTCACGTCTACTCCAACGGAGAAATTCCAGCCCCCCTCCGCGTGATGCCTGTGCGTCCCCAGGCGAGCCCACTGCCCTGGCGAAGGCCTGACAAAGCAACGCGCGGGTCACGGCGCCTCTGAGTGGAGTGGGCTCTCTAGCCCTGACCCCTCGGAACGATCGTACAAGGCTCAGTTGTCGTGAATTGACAAAGAAATGTATTTGCTCGAAAGGCATCGGAACGGTTGAGTGGACGAGTCACAATGCCTGGGTGCGAATTGACGAGTGATCGACCTCCCAGTATAGAGTGTGATGTCCTCTACCAGACCAATTATAATTATTTTGTTCCTGCCAGCGACACGATTAATCCGCACTGACGGCATGTACAAGCAAAATATACACAAAATGCTGAACAAAACAATATAAAATGGTTTTCCAAAAAATAGCATGCGCTCTGCTGAAGAAGAACAAAGAAAATACTGTAGTATAATACAACAATAAATTAAATATTTTAACAGAAACAGTGTTCTCGAATACTGAAATAGTATAAACAGTTGAACTTCCATATATTGAATCTGATGGTTACTTCGATAATATTCGATATATACTCGTAGAAACTTGGATATATAGAAATAATTATGAAATTTTGCAAATGTTTTTAAACAATTGAATCGTTGATTTCAGAAAGGTCAAACGCCAAAATCTAAAAAGCGCTTTAGCGGTGAAGTATTTTCCCATGAGGATAGACACATCGTTTAGTGTATATTTACCGGGAAAATATTCATTTACTCACTGCTTTAATATTAAAAAATATTTTAAAATCAGAAAAATTGGAACACTTTTTCTCAGTTTTCTCGTAATGAGAAATCTGGCGTTTGAAATCTGAAATAAATGATTCAATTATGGAAAAATTCGCTAAAATGGAAAATTCAACAACAAATAATTAACAAGTGATTTAATTATTCGTGGCACATAGTTATGTATAATAACATGAAATTAGTATTGCATAAGTACCTGACCAAATATTGCTTTTAAATTTAAAAGATAATTCTAATGACTTGTGTAACCCATTGAAACGAATATATTGTCTTAATCAAAAACCCTAGCAAATTGTTGAATATATTTATAGTATGTACTATTCATTTCATAGAAAAAATTTAAATCGGAAAAAAAGTTCGATAAATAGAAATAATTTTCGATGCATAAACGTTTTAAAACGTAATTTTCAAGGGACTAAAAATAATTCGATTTGTAGAGAATGTCAATATATATATGTTCAATAAATGGAAGTCCGACTTTGTGTAAATAGGCATGTATACTTAAGTTAATTACACACCAAGGATATCAACAATTTGTTATTCCATGATAAACACGTAAATAGCAAATATTTAATGACGGCGACCTCTTCTTTGGAGCCTTGTTGTGCCGCCATATCGGCGTGCTGGACGTCAGCTGTCGTAACTAATGAGGCAATGAATATGCGAAGTCTGGAATTCAAATGAGAGGAAATTAAAATTAAAACTTTCCAAAGTGCATTCTTATAATATATTCAGCCGGGCGTCAGTAAGTGAAGATCTTCGTTTCGCTCCGCAAATTATCGTTCGTCTCCCCCTCCTTAATATCGTTTAATTTTTCAATTCACGAAGTTTATCTTGTCCGATGTAGTATCTTTGAAAAGATACTTTCAGATAAACTTTTTCGCAGCCATGATTTTTGCTCTAGAAACATTTTTGATTGGAAAAAGTTAAGTAAATATTGAAATGAAAGTGTTACGTTCCGTAATTGGGCCCCTAACGCTAGTCTCATACCTCTGCCTTCGCCTTTATTGTACGATTTAACTCTGTCATATGTGATCCTGCCACTAAATGAAGAATGCTCATACTAATGATTTGTTGTTAATATTCAGAGTAGTAAACACTATTACAGTACTGAAATGGAAAACCATTTCATGTACTCTTGAGAATTCCAAAGTCTGTTGAGTATGGATAGGCTATATCGTAAAATTCCTAACATCGATCCCAACTCCAGTCCTTAATCGCACCAAAGCTTACGACTGTGAATCTCGTATATTGAATAGTGCAATTGACAAGATAACGGAAAGTTCATATCGTCATCTGCCTTCATTCTATTTCTAAGATGAAAATCCCGCTAAATGGAGCGGGTGCTTGCCGGGTCACCAACAGCAACTCAGAAAGAGATGAAGGCAAATAATAATGACTTGTGTTAATATTCAATGCAGTAGTCAGCATTACCACACTGAAATGGAAGTCTCATGTACTCCTGAGAATTCCGAATTCTATTGGGTATGTATACTCTATATCGTAAAATACCCATTCTTCGAGCACAACTGCAGTCCCTAATCGCACGAAAGGTTACGACTGGGAATCCCATGGAGTGGATAGTGCAATTGGGCCCCCGACGAAAAGCTCGTATCTCCGTCTGTCTTCGCCCTAATTGCAAGATTTAACGCCGCTTCTTCGAGCGCGTGTCTGCCGCGTCGAGGGCGGCGGCGGTAGTGGGGGCGGCGGGGGCGGCAGGGGCGGTGGGGGCGGGGCTCCGACGAAGCGCGCGGCAGCCGCGACGCGACGTGAGAGATGCGGGGGCGGCGAGGGCGGTGGCGTGCACGGAGACCACTTGTCCGAACCCTGGGGAACACCCTAACTCCAGCCCCTAAGGCGCCGCTGGCTCGCCGCTGCAGCTGCCGTCGCCACTAGTCCCCATCGTCGCACATTGGTCTGGTAAACCGTATTTACTACTTTCGGTACTAATACGGTACGGTACGGTATCTATTACTTTCACTAAGTAATATTTGACTAGTACTTTCGGTACGGTATTTATTACTACATTTTACTCGTTGATTACACAGTTGCAGACTGCAAAATTAGGAACTACTGTTGTTTTGAAAGTGACGGCCCGAACACACATCCGATAATGCACGAATAGTGCCATTGACTAACACATCTGCCCAATGCTGACACCAGCCGAGAGTCTGAAAAAAAGGGCTTGTTTTGTTTTTGAAGTTTCTGTGAAGTTTGCGGAAAAATCTAATGCACTTCGGTATGGGAGAGTGCGTTCTGGTAGCAAATTAATTATAAATAATATTGTGAACTATTGTCACAAGTAAAAGAAAAAGAGGTTATTAATACCATTAGAAAGACCTATGCACAGAGCTGGAGTACAATACACTTTGTCATTGACATGCTATTCATAAATGGCACGGAAAATATTTTTATTTCTCCTTTGCACATATCTATTACACAAAAGTTACGTTCTTTGACCACTTCTACTCTGCTGTTCTCTGCAATTAGCGGGCCTGTATGCCGTTCACCGCCCCTATAATAAATAAAATAATAATAATAATAATAATAATAATAATAATAATAAAAATAATAATAATAATAAATTAAGCCTAAGAATCCCTGGGTAGGCAACGGCCTCTCCTTATGAAGAGTTGCTCTTGGTAATACTCCCACATCTGAGTAACGTTTGTGAGTCTCTATATCATATCTAATCGATCAGTATCTACTGTGGACGTGTGATTTTCAATCAGTCGGCTGTGACCTCATGTAAACAGATCGCAGCGCTCCATCTGCAAATATAAAGTGAATGTATAATACATAGGCGGTTCCCTAAGTGTCCGGGCTGACAAAGATATCACTAATTAATGAGAAAACCTTCTGAGCAGTATATAGTTTTATCTTCAATTGTTGAAATGTTATAAGTTTGCAGCTAACATTTCGATCAGCATTGTGGAGAAAAGTACTCAAGATGGACGCGGTGCGTGAAATCTTGTGGTGTTTAATACCTTCACGTCAAGACACCTGTGCACCTGTTGCAAAGAAGGTTGTGTTGGACTTTGCCTTTAAGGAGTTGGACCATTTACAGTACAGTCTACATTGTGCATCCAGCAAATCTTCTGTTTATCAAAACCGAAGAAAAACCTTTGGGGAAGAAACATTTTAGACGAGTGTCATGTGAAAGAAGTAGTTTTTGCGAACACAAAACGGTGTATTTTCACACAGATCTAGAAATAATAATGTACAAATGTGAAAAGTGAGTTGGAGTAAAGGATGATTAAGCTGAAAAGTTATGGAATTTTTTCTTTCTATAAAAATTAGAAGTTAGTGAAGATAGAAACTTATGAAACCTAACATGTATTATGCTGAGTGTATTAGTATGTCTCGTTGCGTGTTCGCAAATAAAGCTAAGAGAATTCGGATTGTATCTTTCTCGCATTGTTCACGCTTCTTTGTAGTTCCCGATGTAAACATAAAAGAAAAACCTAAAAAAAGTGTGTAAAGAATTATCCAAAATCAATGTTATAGATATTTTTAATTCTCTTGAACTTTAGATACATTGAATTATTTTCTACATTTTCAACCTTTTGTATTTAGGGATATGGCGCATGCAAGATTAAGTCTAAAAACATGATATAATGGTAGCATTGTTGTCATTCTTATCTTGCACAGCTATTGTTTAAAATTGTTAAAGTTAATGACATACATAAGTTTCGAACTCGGTGTAATTCGTTATCGGAGCACGTGGCAATGTGATTGTGACGGTTCGAATAAACGGATCTGTTCCTTCCCGTTAAAATAAATATTTCGGTTATACACAATGTTTTGTTGTAAATATATGATGTGGTTGTTGTATGATCAATAAAAAACATTATCATCGGAAAATATGTTGATAGTTTGAAACATTTTTGACACGGGTATGGAATATTAAAACTCTTTGCCAAAAAGTAAGTAAGGCCCCGAATTTCTCAAAATGGGACACGTACGTTTTTTTTGCTTGGTACGCAGCTAGTCTCGCCTAGTTTATTTTGATTATTCCCATTTGTACTTTGGTTACCAAGCTTCAACAGGCAAATGGGACTAACCTTCACTTCGTTATAACGTCGTTTTTGTTCGAGTCTCAACGGTGGTGAATTTTCGACCTGCGTGCATGAGAGTAGACGTCGGCCGCTCTAACCGGTAGTGGTTTCCTCGGATTTTAATTCTCACAGGATGCCAGAGCAGTGGTTTGAACAACGGGTCTCGTGCCGAGTGAGAATCAAGAGAGTCCGCTGTCCTCGCAGCCGCTGGCATTGTCCAGAACAATATGGCATACCGCCAGCGCTACAAACACTTCATGGGGATTTATGAATCACATATGTGGCTTCACGTTTCGTAGGAATTACATTTCTCATCTTACTAGTCTTCTCCTTTATGGAAGCGGAAGAAGTTAATAGATGGTTGTTATGATTCATTTCAGATACATGATGCCAGACGCCTTCCAATTGAACGTAGGAAACCCAAAACGTCTAAGTCTGGATGTGATACATTTAATGTAATAGTTATAATCAAGATATTAACTTACAGAGTGATCTAAAAGATTTGATGCTTTTTAATGTGCTGTTATCACCTATACATAAAAGCAATCACACATTTTTTCATGACCACCCGTGCTGCCGAGGTTCAGGTTTGTGTCTGTGAACTGAAGTAACCTGCGATTCGTATTGATCGAGAGTCCTCGTTTTAAAACAAGTCAATTTACAACAATTCAACAAACTTCCCTAAAAAATAGTTCCTATCACTAATAAATATAAATAGATTTATTACACAGTATAGAACATTATAAAGGCATGAATAATTTGCGAATTATTTTCAGTACTTCACACTTAGACCTTGCATTTGTCTTGTTGAAAATACGTTCTGTGCTCTAGAGCAAAAAGTAAGGAATCCATCCTTCATTTATTATAAAGTATTTATAAACGTATTTTTTCCTATCTATATTTTCTTACAGAGAAAAATAAATATTGTCAGCGAAGAATTGAATATCATTTACGTCCTATTGATTAACGTAGGAACGTTTCTTTTTTTTAAAAGGCAAATGCCATTTCGTTTTATTAACTGTTGTTTCTTTCTTGTTCGAGGAAAGAGTGACATGCTCTAAAAATGTTCTTTTATGAACTCATAAATGAAGCGGAACGTGTTAAATGATGGAAGTTTCGTGAAGATCACGATGATGTCATTGTGATTAAGGTTCATGAGAAGAAACTTGATACCAATGTGTCAACGTGTGTGTCATGATGTTTGTTCAATAAAAAACGTGATGAATGTACTTGGAAATTACACCCGACGAAAAAGGTGCGGTTAATTTAATAATAAGTGGCAATCATCATATACGCTTATCACATTGTATGTCACCTTAAAAGATATAATGGTCTACATCATTAATGTAATTTCATATTCTCGTGAAAGCCAAAATACAGTTTTGTGATTTTTGATCCACAAGTTACCGGGAGGATTAAGGAGAAAAGGGGGAGGAGAGAAGGAGAAGGGAGATAAAGAAAAGGGAGAGGAGAAAACAGAGAAGGGAGAAAAGGAAAAAGACTAGATGAAGGGTCAAAAAGTGAAGGGAGGGGAGGAGGAAAATTTGATAGGACAAAATTTGAAGGGATAGCACTTGATGGGTCAATCTTTGAAGGAACAACACTTGAAGGGACAACCCTTGAAGGGCCAACCTTTGAAGGGACACCACTTGAAGGGACAACCCAAAGGTTGTTTCCCTTGAAGGGACAACCCAAAAGGTCCCTTCAAAAAGGGACAACACTTGAAGGGACAACACTTGAAGGGACAACACTTGAAGGGACAACACTTGAAGGGACAACACTTGAAGGGACAACACTTGAAGGGACAACACTTGAAGGGACAACACTTGAAGGGACAACACTTGAAGGGACAACACTTGAAGGGACAACACTTGAAGGGACAACACTTTGAAGGGACAACACTTGAAGGGACAACACTTGAAGGGACAACACTTGAAGGGACAACACTTGAAGGGACAACACTTGAAGGGACAAACTGCGAAGGGACAAAAAAGTCGTACAAGAAAAGGCGAAGAAGAATGAAAAATAACAAGACCTTGGTATTTACTTAAACTTCCTCCACCTACAGTCCACTCTTCCGAGACCCCGCCGGGCGAATGCCAGCCCTCGCGTGATTCGAAAAGTTCCGTAAACGAAACACCACTTGTCCACTTCCGCAACATCGCGCGCCGCCGGCGTACACTTGTCAGCGGGGCGCGGTCGAGGGCGCCGGCCCGGCGGCGGAGCAAAGAGCAAGGGGCGCGCCGGGGGTGATTCAGCCGGGCCCCCACGCCGAGGGGGGCTAGCCACCGCCCCCTCTCCCCCCTTCACCACCACCGCCGTCCGCGAGCGCGCGCTCACGCGATTGGCGGCGACCGACCCTTAAATTATCCTGGTTTAAAATTTATAAAGAAGCTCCCCGCGGCCCCCTAGTGCCCTGGGGGACGGCGGGGTTACAGGGTGCTAAGCGAGCCGATTCGCTCGTGAAATCTGCCGTCGCGCCGCGCCGCGCCCGCCCCTGCTGCCCTCCCGCGCCCCTGCGGCCGAGGCCGGCGCTCGTAATTATCATTATGTGCCGCGGCGCGGGCGGCGGGCAGTCACGCCAGAGGCTGGGGGCTGCCGGCGATGACCGCCAGGGACGCCCGGCACGGAAGCGCGGGGCTGGACGCGGGATGGGGCGCTGGAGGTCGAGGTGGCTGTGGATGTAGAGATAGTTTGCGCATTGCTTAAAGTAGTCACCATGAAAACTATAAGTGGCTCTACTCCGTACGGTGAGGGTACGTCGAGTTGGCTATGGATGTATAGAGATAGTTTGCGCATTGCTGAAAGTAGTCACCATGAAAACTATAAGTGACTCAACTCCGGCGTTGGAGGTACGGTGAGGGTACGTCGAGTTGGCTAAGGAAGTAGAGTTAGTTTGCGCATTACTTGAAGTAGTCACAATGAAAACTATAAGTGACTCTACTCCGGCGTTGGAGGTACGGTGAGGGAACGTCGAGTTGGCTATGGAAGTAGAGTTAGTTTGCGCATTACTTGAAGTAGTCACCATGAAAACTATAAGTGACTCTACTCCGGCGTTGGAGGTACGGTGAGGGTACGTCGAGTTGGCTATGGAAGTAGAGTTAGTTTGCGCATTGCTTAAAGTAGTCACCGTAGACGGCGTTGGAGATACGGTGAGGGAACGTCGAGTTGGCTATGGAAGTAGAGTTAGTTTGCGCATTACTTGAAGTAGTCACAATGAAAACTATAAGTGCTCACTCCGGCTTGGAGGTACGGTGAGGGTACGTCGAGTTGTCTATGGAAGTAGAGTTAGTTTGCGCATTACTTGAAGTAGTCACCATGAAAACTATAAGTGACTCTACTCCGGCGTTGGAGATACGGTGAGGGAACGTCGAGTTGTCTATGGAAGTAGAGTTAGTTTGCGCATTACTTGAAGTAGTCACCATGAAAACTATAAGTGACTCTACTCCGGCGTTGGAGATACGGTGAGGGTACGTCGAGTTGTCTATGGAAGTAGAGTTAGTTTGCGCATTACTTGAAGTAGTCACCATGAAAACTATAAGTGACTCTACTCCGGCGTTGGAGGCACGGTGAGGGTACGTCGAGTTGGCTATGGAAGTAGAGTTAGTTTGCGCATTGCTTAAAGTAGTCACCATGAAAACCATAAGTGACTCAAATCCCGGCGTTGGAGGGTATGTACGAGAAACGTCGGCACTAATCGGTACAGCAGTCGGTGAACAGCGACATCAGTCACTGAACGAAAAATCTTATCTCGGCTTTTTTCCGGTCAATAACGACGCACGATCTTGGCCAACTCCATCTACGCTTTAATGCGTGTAAGTAAGAGTAGATGGTTGTTGCCTTGAAACATGAGCTTGGTCGCCATTGCCCGAAAATTCCTTAAAAGATTATCCCATTGAGCGTGTGATGCTGCTGAAGTTTAGGTAGGAAGATTGGTAGCTGAGGCTTTTCATACAAACCCCACCACTAGAGCTAAATTTTCTCCTTACACTCATCACGATAGTTACGATGTGACTTAGGTTGCTCAGTGCATCAGCCGATGTCACTGCAGTGCCTCTGATCGGGAGGTCCTAGGGTTCGAGTCTTGACAGTCGCAGGATTTTCGACACTATCTACAGAGCTAGGTCGAATTCAGCCGCTGTTTGGAGGAGAATTCTAGCGGGAACAGCTGGTAAGGTGGGAGCGACCATCAAAACTGAAGTGAGGGAACGGAGGTAGTGGTAAACACCGATTTGGGGGCTGTAGGCAATGACTACAAGGGACGCTCGGCATGGATAGCGAGGGAGGTTGGGTGGTAGAGAATTCGTGATGGGACAAGTGAGCAAAGGATATAGAGTTTCGTCGAGGTATTCACGATTGGTTGCGGTGATGGAATCACTAACAGTAGTACGGTTCCCTTGATCTCGAAAAAGGTGCATACGATAGTCATAAAGAGGACTGCAGGAACGATAGACAAAGTAAGTACTGTGGTATTTATTTATTTATTTTACGTCAAAAAACAGTTAAAACTGCGTATGACGTGCTATGGGGAGAAGTGAATTCTGTCACACATTTTCCAAATTCTGTGATCCCTACACTAGTCATATACTACATGGATTTTGAATTAAAAAAAAGCTCTCATGTAATAAAATCTATTTTCAAGGATAAATAAGCAATAAATTTTGGGCTCTTATCCATAATGTCCATCGTCAAGGAATAATACTTCCTGCCGCAACAACATGGAAACGATAATTTGAATAACTATATTTCCTAATGAATTCTAGAAGACGTACATAGATAATGAAGTTATATTTATGTCCAGAAGCAAAACAAGGGGTCATCTCAGCATTTGCTCAATGGATCAGGGAAACTGGACGAAAAACCTGATCGGGATGGGTAGATGGTAGATGTTGGGATAGTTTCAAAAGGCTAGGGTGGGAGGCAGCTGATACGGTGGAGTATGCGAGAATGTTGGTAACAGCTGGGATGGCGAGTGTGTCCGACGAAAATGTGATGAGGGAGCGGAGGTTGCCATGGGGGTCGAATCATTCTGATTAAGGTTCATGAGAAGAAACTTGATACCAATGTGTCAACGTGTATGTCGTGATGTTTGTTCAATAAAGACCTTGATGAATGTACTTGGAAATTACACCCGACAAAAAAGGTGCGGTGAATTTAATAATAAGTGGCAATCATCGTATACGTTTATCACATCGTATGTCACCTTAAAAGGTATAATGGTCTATATCATTAATATGATTTCATATTCTCGTGAAAGCCAAAATACAGATTTGTGATTTTTGATCCACAAGTTACCGGGAGGATTAAGGAGAAGAGGGGAGGAGAGAAGGAGAAGGGAGAAAAAGAAAAGGGAGAGAAGGAGAAAACAGAGAAGGGAGAAAAGGAAAAGACTATCTGACGAGACTATACGCGATGGGTCAAAACGTGAAGGGAAGGATGGAGGAAAAGTTGATGGGACAAAATTTGAAGGGATAGCATTTGAAGGGACAATAGTTGAAGGGACAACACTTGAAGGGACAAAAAAAATGGAAAATGTGGTGAGGGAACGGAGGTAGTCATTGGGGTCGGGTTGGGAGCTGCAAGCAAAGTCCGCGAGGGACACTCGGCTCGGCCCGACCCGGAAACAGGGGAGCGCAAGGCTTTGGACTTAATTGGGGTGATGGGGTGTCAGAGTGGCGGTGGAGATTCTGGGAAGGCCGAGTTGGTTGCTAATATACAGTTTGTTTGTGGTAGTCCTGATTGGTTACGGTGGTGTTGGAATAAGGAACTGCGGAAAAGGTGGCGATTACATATTGCTGTTGAAAGAAGGTACGAGGAAAACAGCGCAGACTGTCGAAGGGACAAGGATAGTGGGACAAGCGGTAACGATTGTAACGGGGATGATGGGACACGACCGAGATGATGGGGATAACGAGGAAGGCTGGTATGGGCGGGACGGTAGAAACGATGGAGACGGGATTGTCAAGAACATTTAAAACGGTAGGGACTGCTAGATCGTTGAGATCAGCTGGAAATGTAGAAGCGTTCAGTGAAAGCTGAGGGAAACAGCGGAGCAGAAGAGATGACAGGAACCTAAAGGATGACATATTGAGGCTCCTAGAAATACAGAAATTGAGGTAATTTTTTCAGACGTCGAGTAAGGTAGTGTTTGTGAGTATTTACAATTCTCAGAGTCATGAGAGTTGGTTACAGTGAGTATATTCACCCCCTGGGGGTATTGAGATACAGGAGGTGAATGGCTGGAACACTGTAGGGATATGGGGGCCATCGGGGGCGTTGGTGACAGTGGTGATGTTGGACTATGTGTATGTGTGTGTGTTGGGGGGGGATGCGAAGGAGCTTCTGGAGTTTGTTTGCATCATGGAATCGTACATCAGTCGTTCGGAAGGCGATGTTGGCTTATATGAGGCAATGCACGCATTTGGTGCCAGTACATCGGAGGTTTTGAAGAGTGCGTCTATGCAGGTAGTGTTTAAGGTGAGCCCACAAGGGAAAAGCAACATTTTTTTGGGAGAGTGTCATTGTTAGGTAGAACGACAGTGGACTAACGATAAGAGTCAGACTAGTAAAAATATAAAATCCGGCGCTGTTGGCGAAAGAACATGGACCGGATGCATTTGCTGAAGGCTGGGGTTTTGAGTCCGGCTTAAGCTATTGTAACGAAGGAACAGATCATCAAATATAATCAAAGCATACTGAGAAGCAATTTTGGAGAAGGCATTGTATGGTGATGGCAAAAGCGTATTAAATGAAGAAATTCGAAGAGCGTAATTTGTGAACGTCTTCGAGAGCAGACACGAGCTCATGATTGATAATATTCATTTACAGTGAATGTTCGTGTTGTCGAGAATCCTTAAGTTTGTAAATAAACAAAATTAGAAAGAGATAAACAATATTAGAAACCATTAGTGAAAGAAAGAGGATCAATGATATTGCTGGAGACGCAAGGATGTGAGTAGGTATTATCGTGATATTAAAGGAATTGACGAACAATTTGAACTTAAGGTGAAATTTATAAAGATTAGTCAATTACTTTGTTCGATTTAGTTGTTTTGTTCGATTTTGATTCAGTTTTTGTTTGAAGAGTAGCAGTAGCTTGCAAAGTTTTTTGTTAATAAATGTTTATTTTCAAATGAATTGAATACTTCTTATATTTAATAGGATCAATAAGATTTTTTCGAAATATATTGGGGAAAAATATCACCCTTAATTTTTCAATGACTGTTACATTTTCCATTTGTAAATTAATTCATAATTTATCTGAGGAAATATAATGTGGATGTTTAATGTGTTTTCGTTGAATACCGTACGTTTTATGACCCCATAATTGCATGCCCATCAATCATTCATCCCCAATTTCACTCCTCACCCGGAATGGAAGAGGTGAAAAAGGGGTATCATGGAATGAAATGAAACGACTGACCGAGAGAGGCATGCCGGCTACCTCAGGAAGACTGGTAGAAATGAAATAAGATGATCACTATCTAAGCAAAGAATAAGTGCAAATAATTGGTATTACGGATACTTCAGATATCTGGCTGGAATAGTGTTACTAGGACAGAGCTATAATATCATTCTAGAAATAAAATTGAAACTGTTGAGCCTTGATCACACATTCATTGATAACAATAAAATCACTCCTACTATTTTAGATATTTACATAATTAAAAAAGGTTTTTATCATAAGTATCATCTGCTCATCATTTACACATCATGTTTATATCCTATTATTGCGAGTAACCATATAAATTAGATCTACATTTTGTAGAATTTTCTTTTGGAAGGGGAACGCCTTGGTTCTACAGTAGAATTTCATTTGGTTTTACTCGTTATATGTTTAACAATACAGAAAATGACGAATTTAGTTGTGCTTGTAAATAGTTTTTGTGACGAGTATAACGAACTTGCTTGCCTCTCAGCATGCGTTTAGTCAAGTGCTAACAAAAGTAAAACATTGTTCTCATGAGGAGAAGCATGAGTTGCAGTATTGCGTGCCATGTGCACTTGGCACAGTCAGGATGCTGCATTTAAGTACTGAAACGATTCGTTGTCGCCGAGAGAAATGAGTGAATTGAGTGATTGCTGGTTGTGAAGAAGTGCTCAAATTTCCCTTTGTATGTCATTTGAGCACCCGCCCTTTCAGATTACTACCCAGGTACTCTAGTTCTACTTATAAACTAGTATTCCTTCATTAACAAAATGTTACCTCTTATTGAAATTCTTGTATTGCTTCTATTACATTGAACAATTGGATTTAAATTGAATGTTATTTATTTATTCATTATATTACATTGCGTTAATTAAATTTGATGGTAATTTTGAATATCTGGAAAAGTTAAAACGTGTGATTTCGTGCATTAAACAGACCCCAATGAGAATTATTTCTGACTGCAATACTTTTTATATATTAAATTATTAAGTGTATGAAGATCAAGCGATGTTATTTACGTGTAAATACTATCATACGTTATTAAGGTAATTAGGCTGATGTAGAGCAAATAACCAACCATATCCTTTACTTGTTATATATACTGTGTCGTTCAATCTTTTCGAAATACCATCTTTTTTTAACAAACGTTCATTGGAAAAGAAAATACCTTTTTTTTAAAGCACCCATACGTAATCTTTTGTTACAACTCAATAGTTTTAAAATTTAAATGTTCATAATTAACATTCAATGTTCTTAACGGACAGTGGACTGCTAATATATTTAACGGAGGGCGGCCGTTAGAGTGGTGTTGCGTTCCAGGGTTTGTTTGCATTAAGATGATAGAACAGTATTTTGAAAAAAAGAGACAATTGCGCAAATATAATGATTATGCCGTTTTAATGGGTAAAATTTAGTGGGTTTTGTAAATACAAAAATTAAAATAATAATCGAAAACAGTGATAATTACTAAGTTAAAATGAATTAATTTGTCACAGATACATCTTAGAATATTATTATTTACGAGGTTTTATAATTTTGTGACCATCGGGTCAGTAATGTGACTTTCAACTGTATTAACTTAAAAAGAAAAAATAACTTTGATTGGCGTGGAAAATATCTAGACTTCCGCAAATACTTTTCTGTGAGAACTTAATAGTTTCATTTAACATGCTATTACATTTCAAATTTGTTTAAATCGATTATGCATTATATTGAATTATTTATTCGACGCAATACTCACACACGCTCTCACCATCGACAAATACAGGTGTCCTGTCCTGTGGCTCGACAGCCCGCTAAGGGCTTTGGCCGACCAGCCACCGCTGAGGACCAGCCTCTCGGCCATGGGATAAAGGGTTCGTGTGGTTAACACGGAGACATAAAACTGAATATACTGGCCTTCATAACCTTAGTGTAGGCTTTCCCATCGTCACACAGCAATAGATACTGGCACATTTGTAAGCAAAGCGCAAGGGTATAATTTGCCTCGGCCAGGAATCGAACCCGATGTGCGCTGTGAAAAGCGAGCACGCTAACCAACGAGCCACCGAGGGCCTAAGATAAGTGAACTATATACAGTACACTCCGGTTATTGTGAATTCGGATATAGTGAACCTTCGGTTATAGTGAACTCAAGTCATTGGTCCCGTTTTACTTACATTACAAGGAAGCATAAAAAGATTCGGTTATAGTCAACCTGAACCTCGGTTACAGTGAACATAGGAAATACAACGTCCTAGAAATGAATTCCCTCTTGGGGAAGAATACATTGTCTCAGTGCTACAAATCCCAACACAAGGCAGCTTGAAAAAATATCGTCGGCCAAAGATCATAATTGAAGTCTCCCTTGAAGTGAAGATAGCGGACCCGGAATGGGCACCTCACTAATGGTCCTGCAGCGGCGACGCCCGGTTGCTTGCTTCAATTTCAATCTTGGTGGACGTTTTTAAGGATAAATAAAGATATTGAAATTTTCAGTTCGTGCTGTAGATATATTTTGTTGAATCTATATGTAAATCTCTATTTTGCTGAATCTCTGATAAAATCAATCATTATGAAGAAATTCTATATAATTTTGACATCATCCGATATAGAGAACCTCGGATACAGTGAACCAAAGATGTAAGTCCACAGAAGTTCACTGTAACCGGAGGTACAGAACCAACTGTATTTATAAAATCGAACTTTCAGCAACACATACATACATAAGGGGAACCGAAATGGCATATTTCGCTAATGTTAATGTAAGGAACATTTTCACACAAACTACTTAATTTACAGTCTTAAAATGTTATGAGTGTAGATTCATTATTTACGAGTATTTTAACGAAGCCTTTTTTAAAAAATATTTCTAGTTTTTTAATATATATTTTTTTCTTTATTGTAATCGGGTTTCTTCTTAAAAATACTAACATTTCTAACAATATTGTCTAAAGTATCTAATATTTTAAAAATGCGCCCTGTTAAAGTATATAAACTGCTGTGTTACGTGCTGTTAAGATTTGAGCATCCTCCTATTACTAGTTTTTGAGAAAATATTCCCTAAAGATGAACATTTTAACCCGGGGAAATGGCTCCCAAAGTGTTCAGTGCATTTCTGGTACATATGCTGGACAAACACAAACGCCGATATTTTGACGCTATTCAACCCTCAACTCTTACCATAAACAGTGTGTCCAACACTAGAAAGCAAACTATTAACTTTTTCTCACGATGAGAGCAGAAAAACATCCACGATGTTCAAGCAACACCCACAATGTCCACGCCCACTTTCACGCTACATAACTTCAAAATTAGAAAAAAATTGTTAGAGATGATATGTTAAGATGAAACTTGAAGTATTTAACACAGAAAACTAGAAAGTAATTAATGATTCAAAAAAGTAAAAAATTATTTTTTCATCATTTTTGCCCATTTTGGTTTCCCATAACACAACACATAAAATAAAGCACAGACACACTGCTTGTTGTGACCCTTCACCCCAGAGGCTCTCAGATTCCGCGCCTTCTCCAGGCTGCGGCGAGGCCCAGCGCTCGCCATGCACTCCACGCCGCTCCACCCTTTCCGGGCGATATGATGCTCCCAGTAATAAACCGGCCACCCTCTCGCCCCCAGAGTGCATGTGGCTCCGCCGGCCCCTCCTCCCCTGCACCCGCGCCTAATATCCCGTATGATGCGTCCTCGCCCCGTCCGCAGCCACTGCGCGGAACTACAAAGGGGGCGTGCCATTCGCCCACTCGGAGATTGATTCACGCCGCGAGAAAGTGATATGTGGTAGAGGATGCTATGGATTTCGTGATTTCGGGGCTTAGGTATTTCGATTTTTATTTTTTTATTTTTATATTTTCGATTTATCTAAAAGTTGTAATATTCCACACAAAAAGAAATCTACTAATTTATTGATTAATGTTATATCTTGGTTTTCTAATTTATGTTGTTTGATCTTCCCAAGCGTGAGATGTCTTGATAGTGAAAATAAATTTTCCGAAACATTTCTAACAACTGATTAACACTAAATTCCCTTACCAAATCCCGTGAACGTCCAGTATGGTAGAGCTTCAAGAGCTTCAACTGAAGTCGCTTCAGTGCTCTGAGCGGGAGGTCCTAGGACACGAAACCTGACGGTTGGCAGGTCTAGCTAGCTATGGAGGTAGGTCTATTTCAGTCGATATCTGGAGGAGAATTCTAGCGGGTGGTTTTTAGATCGGTAGTTTTCCCTGGTTTCTTTGATCAACACTACGCCAATGTCGAAGTAGCACCCAAACCACGGGCCGAGCACGATCTTTCTTTCCTCTTCCATCTATTACCCTCACCCATTAATTACACACACACTTACATGCACAACACTACCATACAAGTCGGGAACTTAGATCGTGTCCCGGTTGAGGCGGCGCTACCCTCCCTGTCATTAATGGAGGAGGAAAACCCCGCAAGCCGATGAGTAGGACCGGGAGCGGTAGCACAGTGCATCAACTGATGTCACTGCAGCGCCTCTGATCGGGAAGTCCTAGGTTCGAGTTCTCTCGGCGGCAGTATTTTCGACGCTAACTTTTCAGCTAGGTGGAATTCAGTCGCTGTCTAGAGGAGAATTCTAGAGGTCGACTGCTCTGATCGGTAGTTTTCCGTGGTTTCTCCGATCAACAATAGGCGAATGCCGGAGCATACTCTAACAAACGGGCCACGGACCGCGCGCAAACCGTCCTTCTTTTTCCTTGTCCTATCCTCTCCCCTTACACACACACTTACACTAACATGCACTACACTACCACATATTCCGGGACACCGGTCGGGAGCTTAGTGCTTGTCCCAGCTGGGGCGGTGTCCCGCTGGTGGGAGAGTCCTGGTTAGGGGGAAACCCCACTAGCCGACGGTAGGTCGGCGCCGGATCTCGCCATACAGCGGGGTAAGATCACCGCCATTTCACGAGAAAAATGCACTACACTAACGGGATTAATGACTAATGCAGTTGACGCGCCCGAAAATGTGAAAAAATCGATCAATCAATCAACCAATCAATCAACCGACGAGTAGGTCGGCACCGGATCTTGCCACCCAGCGAGGGAAGATCACCACCACCTCCCGTTGAAAAACATGCACTAGACTCGTGGAGACTTGGAATATAATTCCGAGGGGTGGAACCGACTCCTATGGACTTGTGAACAATTTCGTCAGTTGATTACAGTCCATCTCCGGGTTTAAATTTCCTTGGAAATCTCGTTCTTGCTGTCTACATATCTCTATTGTCTCTACTTTTTGTTATCCATGATTTGGTTTTCTAAAGCGCTGAGGAGCAGTCATTGTCTTATAAAAGTTCATTTCGTTTCTTTCCTAGTTTTACTCTAAAACGTTCCAATTATTCTTTCACAATGTGATTGCAATTTATTTGTCTTAGTTTTCATACCCTTAATTGTATCCATAACTGATATTACATCAAAGGTAATTAAAAGATAGATCATTTATCATAGTCAATTACTATTTTTGAGTTAACATGGTATTTACGACTTTAGTTTCTGTGCAAATAAAGTTGTCACTTTCAGAATTATGAGGTCTTCGTTCTTCAACCATTATATTTCGATGTCTAGATTTTTTTTAAAAAATTTCAAAAAGGTTCTCAAAAAGGTTTAATCTCATTCCTGCCTTACGCCATATTTCACATTCATCCCTTCCAAAAATGACATCCCACAGTTTCGAGTCCAATAGATCATTGTCATAGCAGTAAGTTTATTTTCATTGCTTTTAGATATATCCGTGAGCGTGAGAAAGTAAAAAAACAATTTCCTAACAATGAATGCGATCGTATCAGTTTCCACCCCCCGTGTATTTCGATTAAGCTCCCGTTTCTC
>BLKR01010201.1:0-65339 GCA_011170035.1 Teleogryllus occipitalis
TATATCTAGAAATATCATACATTTGCACGAGTATTTTATCATCTATAGAAAAAAACGCAATCTGTGACAAGGTCTTTCGAATCAATGAACGCACACAAATAAATACTCTAGATTCTATAAAAATTAAACGTTTTCTATGTAAGGCTCTATTTTAACGAAATATGCAAAATATGCGCAAATAATTACATGAATAAGCATCAACAGGAAAAACCGGCCAAATACGCCCATATATTTACTAACATCAATCTATATCGCGTCCCATTCTAACCAAATGTCAAGAAATTTCACTTAGCTATGCACTGAAGCAACGGGCACAAATATGCAAAATCATAGAAATCCCTTCCCTAGTCATTAGCATTAGCCGTGGCGCACCCAAGGGAGGAGGGTCGTGGGTTTCGGTACCGCCGCAACCGCGAGCGTGGTTCGGATCGGTTTTCGGAGAGCGGCGCGCTGGCTTTGACCTCTTCGGGCTTCAGCGCACCAGTCTAATGATCGCGCGTCGCTGATTGCGCCGTGTGGTGTCGAGCGGTGCGCACAATGGGTGCGCGATGGATTCAACGAGCCTCTTCAACACCTCGCCGTGGCACGTTAGGAAGCCCCTGAAATTTGAAATCGAACGCCCGTTGCGTTGGCCGTGCCACGTCCGCATGTGTACAAAGTTCCTCGGGGACAAAGCCGGAAGTCGTTGTGTGTTCCGCATAAGCAGCTATGCAAGCAAATCATGCGGGAGAAAAATGTACTACACTGAGTATACGTGTCACACTGAAACACCGAATTCATCAATGACCGAATATGTTTTACTCACAACGCGATGAGAACGGAGCAAAATTTCCACCACGCGTCCTGGTTGTTTTTATTCGGTCACTATTCGAAATGAAATACCTTTAACAGATTGTCGGTAAACGAGTTTGCTCAAAGGCCGTCTTCAAATTAATTCCGGTCTTTGCGCACGTACGAATTGAGAATGGCGCTTTTTAGTTAGTTAAAAACTGTCTTTTGGAGTGAAATGTGTGAGAAATTGTGCGTTCGACAGGATCAAAGATGTTTGATGTTAATCGCTTAGGTTGAAGCCTCGTTACGAACTTCAACACATAGAGAAGCGTCAAGTGTGACGTAAAAGTGTTCGGCATAAAACTACTTTAAATAAAATGCGATGGAAAGTACGCATTGGACAGTCTCAAGGATGTTTGATGTTGATCGAGAAGGTCGGGCTTCGTCATGAAATTGGACACGTGTAATGAAGCGCCAAATTAACTTAAAAGTTTGAAGTTATAAATACGGCGCCATTCCGCTTGTGTGTCCGTGTCATAACGGTGACTGAGCATAAGTGATTATCACGTACGCGTTGAGGGTATATTATTTAGGGCAGTGACGTATAGAAATACCCACGACACGTCATGGATATTTTGTTCCGTCCTCGTGTTGTCGGGGGTAAAAATGTCGGTCATAGGACGATTTCGTTTTTGAGTGTAATATATGTATGTACTAGCAGAACCCGGCAGATATTGTCCTGCTCTCTCTTCCTTCACTTTCTTTTTCCCTCATTCTCTCTCCCTCTTTTTCCATCTCTCTTTCCTCCTCGCTTTTTCCCTCTCTCTTTTATCTCGACCTCTCTTTTCCCTCCTTTTCTATCTATCTCTTTCCCTTTCTATTTCCCTTTTTCTCGTTTCTCCTTTACTCTCCCCCTTCTTTCTCTTCCTCCTTCTGTCTCTTCCCCCTTCTTTCTCTTCCCCCTTCTTTCTCTTCCCCTTCTTTATCTTCCTCTTCTTTCTCTTTCCCTTGTTTCTCTTTTCCCTCCTCTCTCTTTCCGCTTTCATCCTCCCCCTGTCATTTTATCCCCTCTCTCTCATTTACCCTTTCTCCCTTGTCCCTTTCTCTCTCTTTCCTCTTCTTTCTTTCTTATTCTATCTTATCCCTTCTCTCTTTTTCCACTTTCTTTCTTCTCCTAATCTTTTTTCTTTTTCTTTGCCATCTATCTTTTCCTTCTCTTTCCTCCCTTTTTTCCCTCTCGTTTTTGCTTTCTATCTCTTTCCACTCCCTTTATCCCTCTCTCTTTTACCCTACTCACTCTTTCCCCGTACTTTCTTTTCGCCTTTTTTCCTGTTCTCTTTTTAACTTTCTTTTTCCGCTCTCTTTTCACTCTTTTCCCTCTCTCGTTTTACCCTGTCTCGTTTCCCCTACTCTCTCTTTTTCCTCTCTTCCTTTTTTCTTCTTTCCCTCTTCCCCCCTCTCTTTTTTCCCAATCTTTTCCGTCTTTTTACATGTATCTTTTTCCCTCTTTCCCCTTCTATTTTCCCTCGCTTTTTCCATCCCGCTCTCTTTTTCTCTCTCTATTTCCCTCACCTTCTTTCTCTTTTCCCCTCTCTCTTTCCCTCTATCTCTTTCCCTCCCTTCTCTCTCCATCTTGCATTGCTGGTTCCTCCTGGCCTCCTTGGCCTCGCCCCGCGTCACAAGGCAACGCCCAGCAATAATGAAGCTGGGTTCCCATGATTGGGAATTGCATTTAACTGAAGCGCCATCTTAAGCTGCAGCGCCTTCTAGTGGAGTTACAAAAAACAGCATAAAAGTCTCCATGAACACACATAGATGTGCCAACTTTCATGGCGATCTGTCACACGGCCATCCCCCTATGCTTACTCTGTGATTCTACCGCACCGCTGCTGACCTCCGGCGGAATATATCAGTAACCCGTCTCTTAGCGACAGGCGAAAAATAACGATCGCGGTGCATCTACCAGCATATTATTTAAATTATTTATTTTCCGCATTTGTGTTGTATTAATTTTTACCAAACTTTGCAACGACACTGCGTCAAATCCTGAAGAAGAGCCTGTAAATATTTCGTATCTATTTATACACTCAGTTTTGTAGAATCGATGTCGATTACATGTCGTTGAATTCACTTTTATTAGTATAGATGTACGTGTAAGTCTAGTTTTATTATAGTTACTTTTCTTGGTTCTGCCCTGAGGGCTGTTAGTAGGCAAGATGTTATTTTCCGTAACTCGAAGCAAGAAGTGGCATGACGATTGCTCGTACATAAATATCCAAATTCACTTAGATTGCTGTATGTCTGTTCTCCTAACTGTGAAATAAAATTCTACTCTTCCTAGTTTTGTTATGATCTGAACTTGTTTATGTAAGTTAAACACGTGTGTTTCTTGTGTTATGAATACAGGTTCGTATAATTTTTGTAAAATTAGAGAAATATGAGAAATTGTACAAAGAATTGTCATATTATAACCATGCATAAATATCACGCCAAATATTTCCTTCTTATACTGCTAATCGATAGAATAAGTTGCATACAGTCATTGGAAAATCAGTTAATATCATTGTGTTTTAAAGTAACTTCTAACTTTGGAGACTTCTTCTGTTTTAACCTTGGCGAAATCCATATCCTCGAACCTGTCTGATGGCTTCCTGGGTTGTTTCTCAGATTAGCGGACGCCATCTTTTCTCTCGTGTTCTCTCTGCACGTGTTTATTTCTTATTTTGGAACCGTACTTTCTGAGAACCTCTCGGCAGCTTCGCCCCTTTGGGAAATCATTCCTTTCAAGTCCGAACCTGCTTAGCGAGTCTGCGCCATAAATAAGAGGAAAATTTCACAATACAAGTCTCTAATGCCATTATTATGTTGTATACAATGAATTAAAAGTAAAATAACGATTCATTGTGTACAGTTAAATCACATATTATTAATATTAATATTCTAAGAACTCTTACAGTTACTACTTAATGCAGTAAGTTCATTTCTGATTTCTTTTTCTTTGTAATGCATTCTGAAAATAATTGTAGAAAAAACGTGTTGTGGAGGGATTCAAGTCAAGTGATTACACATTATCATCGTATGACTCACTTTGCTCGGTACTCATTGGCCATGTTCCATAGTCATATCTCAGCTTCGGAGCTAGCTGCTAGCTAGTGAAGCATGCGCGGCGAGATAGTTGTTGAATTCTTGAATTGCGAGGGACACTGTGGCCTTTTATTTTAATTTTTAGATCCCATCGCTGGCGACGTCGGGTCGGTCGTTACAGCATGTTCGTTTAATATTACGATGATGGTTTTTTAATAACAGGTGATGTGTTGTTCAGTTAATAAGCACGAAGATGGCGAATGTCCATAAAAATGTCCACTTGGACCAGTCCAGATTTGAAGTGCGGTACTCTGAGTCAAAGAGGAGATGCTAGCGCCCACCGTTGACAGGTCTTCCCCACCTGACCGCGGAGAATTCACTTGAAAATTTGGTATTAGTGGCTGCGGCCCTCTGAAAAATTTCAGAACGAGAGCACTTCATGAACATAAGATGGATTCGGTTTTACAGCTAAACCTTTTATCACTGAATGAGATATTGCCTATTACTTGTAAAAAAATGATCGCTTGATAACAGACTTACGTTAAACGATTCTGTACTATCTTCGGTTTCTCTAGCCAGTTCATGTGGAGTTCAAACTGTTCTAATTGACACACAGAGGATTTGAATGGAGATGTAAACACGGATATTTTTTCCACCGATTTGGTTGTGGAATGTAACGATAGTAATGGACCCATGGTCAGTTAATCCTAAAATTCTCGAATGGAATTTATTTTATCTTTAATTCAGAAGTTGTTTGAGAAAATGTTGAGGCAAATAAAAAACAGTGAGTTAAAATGAAGAACCAGAAAAATAATATTTTATTTTACTGAGAGAAGGCAGCTTGTTTAACTCAGAATTTCAATTAAGAAAGTGCCTTTGAGCTAACGTTTGGCTCATCGCTCCTCAAATCACTCGTAATATACGTACATGGACCAAAGAACATCAAAGTAGGAAGTCAAAGAAAAATACATTAGAGTGTACAATGATTTTAATAAAATATCTTTATTGTACCGCCTAAGTAATTGTATAAAAACAGTTGTTGAGAAAATAAAAGTTTGAGTTGCGATTCACAAGTTTCAAAGTTATAATAACTTTACCAGACCCGGAAAGAAGAGAAACGGCAACAGTTTGTATAGGCCAATGGGCAACGGCGATCGGATGTACACGTTGAAGAAGCAGAATGCTATGAGAAACTCGGGCCATTTTGAATTTATCGTCTTTCTACGTACGTAGTAAAGATAAAGTATTGTAATTCTGCTGCAAAAATTGTGGAATTTTCGAAAGAAAAATCGTTTTAAGGAGTCCTGGTAAAGAACAAAATGGATGAATCTTGTTCGTATATATTGTAAACTAGTAGAACCCGTAGACGTTGTTCTGCCCCCTCTCTCTTTTTCCTCTTTCTCTCTTCCTCTCTTTTCACTCTAACTTTTCCCTCTCCTTTTCCTTCTTTTTCCCTCTCTGTTACCCCTTTCCCTTTTCATTTCCCACTTCTTCCTTTTTCTCTCTGTTCCGTTCTCTTTTCTCCTCTCCGTTTATCTCACCTTTCCCTATCTTCTTTCTCTCTTTTTGCCTCTGCCTTTTCTTACTATATTCTCACTTTCTTTTCCTCTCCCTTCCTCTTTTTCTCTTTCTTTTTCTCCCTCTCCCCTTTCTCCCCTGACTTTCCCGTCTTTTTTTCCTTTCTCTTTTCGCCCTCTCTCTTCCTCTCTTCTCTATATTTCCCTCTCTCACTTTCATTCTCCCTCATTCTTTCATTGTCTCTCTCTTTCCTTTACTCACTTTCCCCCTCACTCCCCTCACTTTCCCCTAACATTTCCCTCTCTTTCCCCTCCTCTCACTTTTACCGTCTTTACTTCTTTCTCTTTTTTCTTTCTTTCCACCTCTCTCTCTTTCCCATTCTCTCTGTTTCCCACTATCTCTTTCTCCTTCTCTCTTTTTTCACCTTTCTCTTTTTCCCCTCTTTCTTTTTTCCATCATTCCTTTTCCCCTTCTCTTTTCTTCTCTTTCTTATATCTTTTTTCCTCTCGCGTTTCTCCTCTCTCTTTTTTCCTCTTTCTCTTCTCCCCTCCGTTTTTTCCTCTCCCGTTTCCTGTTTTAATAATTTATGACTATCTTGAAGATCTCAGACAGTCTTCTGTCTCATTCACTCACTCCCTTTTCATATTATGACATTTTAAAACAATTTCTGTACGAGTTTTTAAAAATGTTCTTTTATACAAACCTTGTCCTGACAATAAAGAACACACAAAAAAAGAATCTCCAATTTGGTGCAATCATTCGAAAGTTATGGGCTTACATACATTTCGTCGATTCATTTTTATTTATATAGATTATTTCCCACAACACTTTATGTAGTCAGAAGCCACTTTCTGTGGGTCCTTGATACCGAACAATTGATTGACGGCAAAAGGTCCGTTCGTGCATCTCTTTCTCTATCCGTCCATCTGTTTCGTCGGCCTTTACATGAAGACTCAACATTTTCAATTTTTTTTTCAAAAAAATGGCTCCAAATTTTTGGTTGAATTTTTTCTCTAATGGTATAAGTGACACTTAAAAATGCCCCAAGTGTCATTATCATTGAAATACAAGCAGTTTCGAAAACTTGAATAGTTGGAAATTTTTCCGGCGACTTCCTCCAACTACAATATTGACGACTGATTTTTCCTTAATGAATTCTATTCTTCAGAGATAGATTTTAAAATAAGGTCTCTTACAATTTTGCTAGTATATCGTAGTTTTCGAGACGGGAAGGATGATTTGAGCACCCGCTGAAGTGACTCAGGGCATCAATGGCCTCGTGATCTGTTGACTCCAGCGCAGAGGAACCCGCAAGTTTGTTGGTGTCTAGGGTATGGTGGAATACGCGCCCCATCAGGACGTAAAGGATAACCGCCTTTTGGCTGGATGAAAGCCCTAGAAAAAAGTGTAGATAATTTAAAATGCATATATATTTATTTTTTGTGTCTGCTGTCGTAAGTCATACTCCCATCACATTTTTGCTTTAACTACAAAGAAGATACGAGATAAAACCCAAACATATACTACAGGTCTGGTCGTTAATTCTCCTATGCTCTAGCCATGTTAAATTTGATAGAGCATTGGCGTGACATGCCATAGGCTGCCAGTAGAGGGCAGCGGGGCATTGAGGGGCATATAGCTCCAGTATATTAGGATCCATCCCATAGGGCTGCGGAGAAGATTAGGGCCCTCAAGCGAAGAACGACAAAGACCTTCAGACCTTCGCGCATGCGAATTACTCCATGCCAAGATCTAAGAGAGGGCAGGGGTGAGAAGACATCATGAGGAACCTACGAAATGGACGTGGCAAACGTGTTGGGTGTAATGCGTTTGGTGTAAAAGAGGCATTTGTTAAACTCTACTATATTTTTTGTGTCAATTTGCGTTGAAGCAGCAAATACGCAGATTTCAATTGTCATTCCATCATTGAGTAAATGTAGTGCTTTTTTATCGCGGGAACTGGCGGTGATTTCCCCCCGCAGGCGAGATCCAACGTCCGCTGGCGAGATCCGATATCTGCTTGCAGGTTTTTTTCCCTATCAGGTCTCACCAGCGGAGCACCGTCCCAGCGGAATCAAGCTCTAACCTCCCGACTGGTCTCCCGACATAGTGTAGTACATGTGTAAGGGGTGAGGCTAAGACATGGAAGGGGAAGTAAATATTCCTCACGGTTCGTGGCCCGTTTGTTATAGTACTGCTCAGGCATTTGCCTGGTATTGATCGGAGAGAACTAGGGAGAGCTACCGATCCGAGCAGCCGGCCGTTAGAATTCACCTCCAGACAATGTCTGCACTCTGCGTAGCTATGTAGCTAGTATCGAAAATGCTGCCACCTTCGGGACCGTAGGATCTCCCGGTTAGAGGAACTGTAGTGACATCAATTGATACCCTTAGTCACATTTTTGCTGAGATGACCCCTTGTTTTGCTTCTTCTTTTGTCTAAAGCTAACACTGAGTTTCTACCTAACAACCAATTTAGTTTTTCGTATTTTAATTGGAGTTCTTTTCGTTTACATAATGTTTTTTCCACGTAAGTCTCGTATCAAGATAAACACCTAAATATCTCACTGAATCTGTGTGTGGAAGGTTAGTTCTGTACAATTACCCTAGGGGACCAATTCTTCTCTTCATGGTGAAATTAATGTCACTCGACTTGTTTTCATTTGCTCTTATTCGCCAAGTATTTAGCTATGCTTGTGGCTTGGTGTGATGTTCCTGAAGCAAGCTGGAAGCATTTGTATCCTGAGATATTTTTCTAAACTTTATTTAGTTTACGTCAAAATCGTTAAAAACTGTGTGTGACGTGCTATGGGGAGAAGTGAATTCTATGCACGTTTTCAAAATTCTGTGATCCCATTCCTAAGCCATATACTAATTGAATTTTGAATACAGAAAAAATGAGCGATTTTTGCAAGGATTGTAAACAAAAAAAATATTCGCTCCGATGTAATAAAGTCTATTTTCGTTTTATAATATTTAAATATTATATATTTACATCATACATGTAAATCAGCTATACATTTGGACTCTCATCCCTCATCATGTCTTTCATCAAGGAATAATACTTCCTGCCGTGACAACATGGAAAACGATAATTTGAATAACTATATTTCCCACTGAATTCTAGAAGATAATGACGTTACAATTATATCACAAGGGGCCATCTCAGCATTCCCTCAATGGATCAGGGAAACTGGACGAAAAACCTGATCGAGATGGAGGTAATTGATCCAGAGGCTGCAGTTCAAAACTTGTTACAGGTTGTTTAAAATTATACAGTTCAAATGGTAAATAATACATTAATATCACTGTTAAAATTAATGTTACTTTCCTTTTGATGGTCTCTTGGGAGGAACTCTTAGGAGTCTCTAAGGAGGAAGGTCTCTTAGGAGGAACTCTTAGGAGTTTTATCCCTTTTGAATGGGATACGGTAGTAGATACAGGTGAAATAATTACTTATTCGGTGAATCTGAATGCTCAAAATTTATTTAATAATACAAAAAAGGATAACGATTTCTCATTTTGTACCGTGTATTTAGTAAAGAAAAAATTAATGTTTGTATCGATATCTCAAGGCATCCAATTTTTTTCCTTCAATTTGTTTTTTTAAATAGTTTTTATTATCCTTGTTCGACATTATTATGTCTTTCAAGGGTTTTTATCTTACATAGTATATACAATTTTGTTTTAAGTACATTTCATCATACATGTACAATGCTTGAAAGACAGTCATATTTACAATATAAGACAATAACAACTAAGGATACCCAGGAAGGGTCCTTCAGAAAAATGCAATACAATAATTGGATTAAAAACAAAATTATTTAATTTAGAAATGTTGGAACATGCTTTACAGCTAATTAAGGAGGATATACCATGGAACTGTTAAAACATTTCTTAAAAATTTATTTTGCAGTACTTCCAATTTTTGAAGGACGCTTTTAGCGGCACCTCCCCAAATTGGGCAGGGGTAGGTCAGTGAAGGTCGTGTAATGTATTTATATATTATTAATGCTGATCCTATTGATAATTTTGATTTTCCATTTATGAATGGATTTCAATTTGTGAGATGTTGAAATAACATATACATTTGTAAAGGTGTCATTGCAATATGAAACCCAAAGGAACCCAGAGGAAACCTCAAAACAAAATGAATAAATAGCTTTTCATTTAATTCATGCTAATGTGATATGAAAAAATATGTAAGTTTTAATTTGACACATTTTGTGGCACATAGTTCAATAAATATAACATTTACCAGAAAACTCCTGTCGCGGATAAACTCTTTTGTGTGTGTGTGTGTGTGTGTCTGATGACGTGTGACATTTTGTGTCATATGTCCGCGATATGTATTACTTGTAGATACCTTACACAGAAAAGTAGAGATGATGAAATTGGCAATGTAGAGTAATAAGATATGAATTCTTTATCAGTAAAGTCATTCGATAATAGAATCTCTTTTCCGTTTGAGAGTCGTTGTCAAGGTCGGGAAAACAGTGTTTGTGTTTGTAGCAATACATTGTCAGAGTGTCCAGCGAACCTGGAATCCTTGAAAACCGAAAAAAAAACCGAATTTGCAAACACCTGAAAGAACCGAAAAGAACGGGAATTTGATTTGAAAACCAGGATTTTTCGTTATTTTCAGATTTACCCCCAACATTTAGCACAAATTAACATACTGCATCGTATTCATTAAAGTGGTTTCAAATTGGTGGTAAATTTGATTCAACTCGGTAGTATATGCTAATGGCGAGTGAAAATCGAAATATGAATGAGAAGTGCCACATGTGTGTTTGAAGAATGCGTAGCCCTTGACTCGCTCATCACACTACTGAAACACTGCCGCGTGTGTAGGTGCAACATAGGTAGAATATCCTGCAGATGTCAACGTTCCATTCCCATCGCCGACCACAAGATGAAAATGTCCTGTAGCACAAAAGCTTAAAGCTATCAATTACTGCTGCGTGAGCGTTAGAGGTTTATTGTTATTTGAACGGGGTTCTATTTCTTCTAAAATCTTCGGGGCACTGTCTTCGACATTCTTTATCTGGTTACGAAATGAGCGTCGTCCAGAAGTCATACTAATGATTGTTTTAGAGAAATTGCTTGTTGTGGACTCATGTTTTCTTTAAAACCAGTACTCAAAGTTACTCAAAAGAGCATCAAAATGATCTCCCTTGTTAACATTTCGTCACTCCCGCGCTAGAATCCGTCCAGCGCGCCAACTGTACTAAGCATAAAATACAAAATCTGTTTTAAAAACATTCGGAAATCTTGTAACAGAATTTGAATTGGTGAGAAAACTATTATGATCCTAAATAGTATCACTGAACAACTTTTTAAAGTTGTCGTATTCCAAAATCGATTATGTAATCTTCAAAATTCTAAAAATTACGATATTTGGGATGTTTCAAGCAAATACGAAGATTTATTCATTCCGAAAATTCAAACGTATTATTAAAAACGAAAATCTTACAGGAGTAGGTCATATAATCTACAGTTATCCTCTAAATTTACGAGAACTTATTAGGCATAGTATCGACCGCAGAATATCCATTTTCAAAAAAATATTCCTCTTGCGTGTTGAAAACTGTTATTCACGGTAAGACCGACATTTTCAAAAACCGATCTCAGGAATACGGTACTTCAAACCCTACGTTGGCATCAGCTCCGAGATCGAAATTTCCGGTTTAAAAAAAATTCTTCTTAAGTATTTCAAGACAAAAATGTTAATTCGTTACATACGCTTCCAAAATTGATATTTCCCGATGCATCTGGACGATGTCCAGCTCCTGCGTGTTCGAAACAGATATTTCGATTTTGGGATTTACTCTGCATGAAACATCAATATCATTTTCCAAATTTTCTCCAAATTGGCTCCAGATTGTTTGATTAAACTTTTCCTTCGGATAGCATAAATGTCGCGTAGTGCGGATCTCGTTGAAATCTCCAAATTTTTGAAAATATCAAAATTTCAAAAATTTTCCACCGTCTTCCTACATCTAGGAATTAGATAATATTTTTTTCTAAATTTAATCTGTTGTTTACAGACAGATCTTGAAATAAGATCATGTACAATTTTTTGAAAATATGAGTGATTTTCCTGTAATTTTGTATGAAATATACTCAATTTTTAAGCAATTATATTTAAAAAAGGCTCCAAATTTTTCTTTAATTTTTTTCTTCGGAAACAGAATAGACGGCAAAGAAAGTGCCGCTGGTCCCACCCCCCGGTGGAAAGTTTCTGCAAACACTATGTATTCGAAAAATACAAAAAGTTAACATTACAAAAGTAGAATATTGATAGATTTTTCTCGCAATAAAATCTGTTTTTTAAAACTAGATCTTCAAATAATGTAGAAAAGAATCTTTTGCAAATGCCAACGTTCAAATGTTCATTAAGCCCCTAGCCGAGGAGATAAAAGGTACAGATTGACTCCGACGTGACGAGAGTTGACTATGATAATAATGGAGGATTACTCCAAGGCAGGTGCTCAACGTCCAAAAAAAGGTTCAGGGACGCGAGACTTTAAAAAAAATTATTAAGCGAGGAGAAGTTCGTGTAAAGCTGTGTCACATAAAAAGAAAATTAAATCCCAACATATTAGCACCAACCGAACACACTTGCTTCCCTTATGATCCAAACAAAAGTCCAGACATACATGACATAGCAGTCACAAATATTATAACACAATTCATATCTACCTATATTTTATATAGGTAGATATGAATTTATTTATTATTATATTTTATTTATATTTATTATTATTTATTTATATTATTTATTTTATATTATATTTTATTTATTTATTATTATATGTATACTATATTCTATCATGAACTAGAATCAGATCACTTACCAGTAATAATATCAACTCGCGTTGAAAAACCTTCCCCAACTCTCCCACTCACCTTAAATACCTAAAACAATAATTGGAAGTACTTTAAAGGCACTGTAAAAAATCCATACCTTCATTTCACAATCTGAATTCTCCCCAAGAAATTATCCCAGCTATCACGACCCTCAACATCATAATAATTAGTACTGTTAACTATTATCAACGGTCATATTGAAAAATGTTTAGATTTCAACAAAATACTACATAAACCGCTGCCATCTAATATAATTACCTTCATTCATATAAAAAATAAAACAAGACGACTTTGGAATTCCTTAAGAATTCCTTCTTTAAAAAAAGAACTAAATATGTTAAATAATATTTGGGAAAAGATTCTCAATAGATATAAACAAGAACAATACAATTCCTATATCAATAACTTAAATAGTATAAACAACTCATTATGGCATTTCACCAAGAAAAAGAACAAATATTCCCCCATTAGCAACCAGTGATGGTAAAAAATACTCCTCAATGGAAAAGGCTGAAGTACTAGCCTCCCACTTTATTGACACATTTACCCCAAATAACTTCCCTAAAGATCCCAAATACGACGAAATTTTGAAAATGTTCAATGCTCCCTTGTGTAATGTTCCCACCAAGTACAAATCATATACCCTAATGAAATAAGAAAAATAATAAAGGAAATGCCAAATAAAAAAGCATTAGGCCACTATCGGATCAATACAATCATTTTAAAAAATCTACCGGAGCTACCTACTTGCTTTTCTAAATATTATTTACAATTCTATATTGAGAACACGGTATTTTCCTCAAATATGGAAACACTCAGTCATTCATCCAATAGAAAAACCAAACAAGAATTACTCAAAAGCAGAAAATAACAGACCTATCATCCTGCTACCTTTAATGTCAAAAATCGTAGAGAAATGAATACTTAGAACAAACACATCAAGAAAACGAACAATATACCACAGCATCAGTTTGGCTTCAAATCACAATGCTCTACCACCCACCAACTACTAAGGCTTACGGAACATATTTACACTGGGGTTCACCAAGGTTCACCACTTTTCCCCGTGTTGTTCAGTATATACACTGCAGATATTCCTATTTCAGCACAAATAAACACCGCTCAGTTTGCCGATGACAGTTCACTCTACATCTCAGGGAACTCTTTAACAACTCTTCAAACACGGCTTCAAAATCATTCAAATCTACTTGCAAATTGGGCTAATATCTGGAAAATAAAGTTGAACCCAACAAAATCTGTAGCAGAATATTCACATTAAAATCATTCACACACCCTCTTCCACTCTTCATAAATAACGACACCATCAATTGCATACCAACAAATAAAACAATAAAGTACTTGGGCTTAAACTTCGATACTCGACTCAACTTGAAGCAACATATAGAGGTAAAAACTCCGAAAGCCAAAACTAAACTAATTCAACTGCGACCCTTACTGAATAAACACAGTCAACTCTCCACATCTAATACACTTTACTCTACAAATCAATAATCCGCCTGACACTACTTTATGCTTGTCCCATGTGGAGCAGTGCTGCCAATACAAACCTAAACAAAATGCAAGTAATCCAAATAAATTCTTAAGATTAATTACAGAAGCACCTTGGTTCATCAGTAACAACCAACTGCATAATGATTTAAATTAAAACAATAAAAAAACCAAAAAACCTACCTCGCACACAATTTTTACACATACCTTTCCCAACTACAAACATCAACCTTCTATAAACTGAAAAAAAAACAAACAATTATTCAACGAGAATTAATAACAGATATCCCCTTCATTCATTCTATAAAATGTTTGCAAATCTGGAATAATACTTATCTGAGATGCTTCCTGCTTCCTCTCCCTTATCTTTTTTTAGTATAATTTTTAAATAATATTATATATGTATATTTATGTATATAATATATATCTATTTAGGGTCGCGATATATATATATATATATATATATATATATATATATATATATATATATATATATACTTATCGCGACCCTAAAGTAAAAAGGTTCTATCTGCACCGCAGTAAATTTTACAGGAGAGCATTTCAAAGATTTGGCCCTCTCTGCAACAAAATCTATTTCATTAATTCTATTCAAACTTTGTAAGTGTATTTAACATTAGAGTATGAAACTGTAGACTGTAATTAATCTTAAAGCATTGTAACTTTGGTAGGAAACAAGACCCTAGTTTTACAGATAGAACCTTTTTACTCTAAATTCTTATTTTCAAGTTCGCGCAAAAAGGTTCTATCTTTAAAATAGGAAACTTTTATTAGAATAATGCTTAAATAATTGCAATTATCCACGTAACTGTATCATTTATCGAATTTTTCGAAAATCTGGTTACAAGTTTAAAATTTAGTATAAATCGTATTCTAGTAATTAACAATATTGACATTTTATTTTCATGTTACTACTTGGTAATAACCAATTAAAAATGGAGAAGATTCTTATTGTATGTTATTGAATTACACTTAAATTTGAAACGATATTTTACATCTATCTTACTGTCAAAAAGCTGCTAAGTTATTATTTTCGGTTTTTAGTAGACTTTTGGAATGGTTTCGATCCCGTGCTCCCATCCATTGCAAAATGTAGGCTCAATCGGCTACCCTTTCGTTACCTCAGATCTTATCTTTGGCCACGTACGTCTGCAAGCGGATAGATGAGAAAAGAACTGCATGTTTCATTTTATATTTTACTTCAGCCTGTCTGAGTGAATTTTAGTTGCGAAACTTGAGAGAATGGTGATTTATAAAAATGCACGTTTTCTACATTTATGGAAGTCCCTGAAATACATAGTATGCAGCTTAAAAACATGAAATGTTTTTTCTATTTACTCCCAAAAGTAGCTAAGAAATAAAGATTCACTATCTTTTATAACTTTCTCTATCAGAGAATGAAGTCTCTTTTCTGAATACACTAGTGATCAACAGAGAATTTCATAATTTTCTATAGAAGAAATTACTTAAATTAGCTCACTACAATTTATGTCCATCTTTCTTCTTACCATCTTCCTCTCTTTCCTTTCTCCTGTTTTCGTTGTCCTTGACGTGTTCACTGTATTTAATTTCAAAAAATTATAAATATTATATTCCAACACACTCATTCTGTAAATAACTTCCGATAAACAGATAATATTACATATTGCCATCTTTCATTTACACAACTTGCCTTATAGAGGTCGTACATCTTCGTGATATTTAAGTTTGAGTCGAGGTACTCCTTGCCCTACATTGGTGAGTCTGTTTTACCGAAAGATTTAATGTGTGCCCTCACTCTGGCTGTTACGTCCTCAGGTATTTTTTCCTCAGTGTTGCTACTTCGACCACCCAATTTTTGTATTCCTCTTACTTTAACTTTGAATAAATGCGCATTATATATCTTCGGGATCGTAGCACATGTTTTGGGGTTGAACTTCATACATACAATAATTTAATATATTCGCAACATTGAACTTGTAGACGAAAGTGTTTTTTTCGAGAGTTTAGAGTCTATATTTTTTTCACTGATTTAATGTCAGTACGTAGCTGGCAGTTTCAAAATAACCTTTCAACTTATAAAATGAAATAAATAAGCTTTTGTGCTCTTCTGGAGTGACTTTTCGTGTGCAGTTGTGACGACAAAAACTTACCCAATTTGCAGTTTAGTTAACTTCTTTATATTCAATGACTTCACCACTGTAATTTGTATGTTCTAAGCTAGTTTGATGTTTCTTCGATACTTGAACTGTTTCCAATCCATCGTATTAAGTTTCTTGCTGTGTTTTGGTCTTTCTCCAATGGGATATTTTTCCCTTTCTGACACTGAACTCGAATATGGAAGTAGCTTTACGACATTCTCTTGAACACTACTAATAGAATAAAAAAATCTCAGGATCATCATTAGTATTTTGAAAAATGCTGCAACATTAATTATTATAAAAGGTGAATAATGTATCGATAGTTGGAATATGCAAGTGATTCTAGATAAAAAAAACTTTCTGATTATTAAAAAAAATGTAATATCTAATATAAAACGAAAATCATTGCAATGGAAATTACAATGCATTTATTATCCGAATGGAAATAAAATCACTATAACATGCATTGTAAATTGGATTTATAGGCCACCAGTGATCCAACATTATATTATGTGAAATGGATTACAAGTCAATGTCGCGCGAATCGTATACATTTGTGGAGTTAACAAAACATCCTTAAGAATTCCGCAAATTAGTTTAGGCGAACTATTATTAAATCTGCTGGTTACTAATTACAACTGATGTGGAGTAAATAGTACGAAATATCTAAACTAAATCGCATTATAATTTGAAGTAGCATGTTTGCTGGGTGCTTTGTCTTCTTCAGTACTGCTTGCCGCATTCAGAACCAAAGTTCTCAAATAGACCATCTTTCATTTCACTTTCACTTAATATTGCACTTAAATTTGCTCATCAAAAGATCTTTTAATACCTAGACACTGCGCAAGATTCGTGTAAACAGGGTAGCCAACAAGACAGTTTACAAACATGTAAACACATTTGTTTTGCGCGACGAAGCAGATATAACCTTTTTTCACCAACTTGAACATTTGCAGTTGAACATTTGCAGATGAACACCTTTTGCAGATAGTACCATTTTACTTTATCTGTATCTCAGAAACTAAGTTACGTAAACCAATGTAACTTAAGAGTATGTAAATTTCCTTGCTACCATTATATAGATCGCAAAAAGTAAATTTTCGAAAAAAATGTTAGAACCTTTTTACTTTAAGGTCGCGATATATATACACCACAAGCATCATAAACCGAGACATTACCGTGATGGCATCTCATTATACTTTTGACAGCAATTTACAGGCTTTTATTGAAGATGCATGTAAGCAGCAAAATTTCCTTGTTGTAGCGTGTCATCTCAGGAGAGTGCGATGAACATGCTGCCTCATTAGCGTGTTGACAATTTCCAGGCTTTTTTTCATGCAGCATTGCACATTCAGGTCAGCTTAAACCTTCCCTGGAGCGCGCGTATACGTTCTGGTCAGGACGCCACAACGATGAAGCTCTCTAGGCACGCTACGCTTGTTTTGGGCTGTCCTTTCGTAGGACGCTGGAAACACACACACGATTATTTTGGGCTACCGTTTGAATGCACATAAGGCTTGGTTTTAGCGAAAGGAATTCTCGTTGCTATTTTAACTCGTACATATGACAAGGTTTTGCATTTCTTGGATCCGACAATTTAGAATTTTAAGAATAATTTCACTAAAGATTATTATACTAATTAATTTCATAATAATTAAATAAGGGATAGAATTCTTACATTCCAAAATATTTGTTGAATAATTAAATTTTAAACATCAATTTGTATCGAGACAGAATTATTAGCCAATTTTTGAAGTTGGTAATTTGACATCTTTTTAATTAAGATCGAATCGACAATGTTAGTAGTTTTGACTGATATTTATGACATTTAATATAAATCGTTCATTAGTAAAAATTTTACACGTAATTAAATTGGCATTAAAATTGAGCAATGGTGATTTGATGTGAATTATCATTTCCTGATTTACAATTCTGGTAATAAAATTAAATCAATTTAAAATTAAAAGCATCGAAATAAAAACAACATGTTGTACAAAAATATTGTGTTAAAATTAGAAAACTTAGAACATATTCTACGAACATTTGGTTTTCTTTAGACGATCTGACTAGGGGGTATGTGAATTCTATCCCCTCCCTGCTCTCGCCTGACGTATACGGAAATGCGCAAAAATTTGTTACAAGAATAGGTGTGGTAGCCGGGTTTCGAACTAGAACTTAACATCCAGAGATCTCTCAGTTATATAACAATCATTTATCGTCGCTGATATTCTTCATTCAGTTTCTCTTTCCCTTTTTGTGGTGCTATTATTACCATTTAACAGAGGCATGCACACGGGGGGTGGGGGAGTGGGAGCAGGAAGCCATGGCGCCCCTGAATATTTTGAAAGGTACCCCGTAGCCCTTCGTAAAAAAATTTTGTTTTCGTAAAGTACTAGGTTAGCAGTGAGGTAATAGGAGGAGCACAACATTCCAGACGTTGGCGAATTTTCAACACTAGCTAGGTAACTGGGTCGAATTCAGCCGCTTGCTAGAGTAAGAACCCTTACGGCCTGCTACCGTGATCGACAATATTCCGTGATCGGATTTCCGTGTTTTCTCCCATCAATATCAGGAGAGTGCGGAAGCAGCATTTTAACAAACTGGCGATGGACTGCTGACGACTTTTCTTCTTCAACTTTGTCCCCACCTCTCCGCTTACGCTTCCATCCACTCTTACCCGCACTATATTATCACACATGTCGGGAGACGAATCGGGAGCGTAAAGCTTGTCCTAAGTGGAGCGATGCTCCGTTGGCGGAGGAATCTGGAGGCGAAAACTCCGCAAGCCGACGAGTAGGTCGGTGCTCGATCGCATGTTCCAGCGGGGAAGGAACACCGCCAACTCACGAGATATAATATGCTCTACATTTACTGAACTAATAACCTTATCAGTTGACACGCCCGTATCCAACTAAATGATGGGCTGAATCAGTCAATTCAGTGGCAGAAATAACCTGAATCCCAATTCTTGTCATTGTACTGTTCCTTTCAAACATTCCATTCAAACATTCCTTTCAAACATTCACCGGGGTAGTTCAGTGCATCAACTGATGCAACTGCAGCGCCTCTGACCGGGAGGTCCTAAGTTCGAGTCCTGACGGCGGCAGGATTTTCGACTCTATCTTTTGAGCTAGGTCGAATTCAGTCGCTGTATGGAGGAGAATTCTAGCGGCCGGCTGCTCTGATCGGTAGTTTTCCGTGTGGTTTCTCCGATCAACACCAGGCGCATGCCGGAGCAGTACCCTACCAAACGGGCCACGGACCGCGCGCGATCTGTCCTTCCCTTTCCTTGTCCTATCCTCTCCCCTTACACACTCACTTACACTAAGATGCACTACACTACCACATATTCCGGGAGTTTAGAGCTTGTCCCGGCTGGGGCGGTGCCCCGCTGGTGGGAGAGTCCTGGTTAGGGGGAAACCCCACTAGCCGACGGTAGGTCGGTGCCGGATCTCGCCATCCGGCGAGGGAAAATCACCGCCATCTCCCGAGAACAAACATGCACTACACTAACGGGACTAATGACCAAAGCAGTTGACGCGCCCGGAAACACGAAAAAATCAATCAATCAATCAATCATTCGTACACATTACGAGCTTAGTGATTTTTGTATACGGCACATATTTTTTCTTCAACGCTTATTCATAAATCCAAAATCTAATGATACCGTTTGTAGATCGCTGTAATGTTAAAGTTAAAATGACGTCAGTTGATAGCAGGCACGTAGGGAGAGAGAGCTAGGACGCTAAATCTCCCACCCAAAATACAAAAATAATCGTGACTATTTTTTAATTTTTTTTTTTCAGCTGCAAAACATTTTGTGTACCACTTTCACAGTTTACAGTACCGTACACGAAATACCGTAAATAATTATAAGCTCTTCCCAATTCCATTGAGATAGAAACGTGAAATTTCGTAACGGGATTTGCGAAAAGCCCCGAAAAGATACGTCAGTAGAGTTTTGAGTGATCCCTTGCCAAATGTTTATTTGCCGAGCAAAAGCTCTCCACAAAAGAAAATCCCGGCAACCACGCTGGCCGGTAGCACGCATGAACCGTGACGTAGTACGTCGAGCCTTTCTTTCCTAACTCCCTTCGGAAGAGGAAGCAAAAAAATTGAGACAGTACATAAACACTTCTGCTGCTGGCGAGTAGTTATACGTCTCAACGAGGAGCAAGTTGCAACGCAATTCGCTCTAGTACGCCCAACAAAGCCCGCCGCGCCGGGGCGGAGTATTGTGGCACGCGTGGGCGACGATGACACTCCCACCTCGCAAAAGCTCTCGTCTGCGTCTGCCGCTGCCCATTGTAGGCCGGGGCTCCATTCAAACGTGTACGTGACTCTCCAGTGTTCCGCGCCTCTATTGTAGCGTTGATGTGAATAACAGGTTGAGTGTCGTACACAAACGTTTTCAGGAAGACGAATGGCCTGTGAAGGACAAGCGCCGCTCAATGAAATGTCTTGTGAATGGGAATGGAAACTGGAAAAAAAAATTGAGTGCCAGAAAGAATTCATTGCTTTGATAAAGAAGCTTCGCCTTATTGTTTATTGCTAAGAGTATTCAATTGGAGTATTCAATTGGGGGATCAAGCTGGGATTAAACATATAGTTGCGGACTGCCATAAAGTCTTTAGACCGGTAAGTATTTTTGCGTAGATAGTTCACTTTATGTTCTTATTTTTTGCAAAACAGAATAGGTGTTTATTCTTTGCAGTTTCATGTGAAGTTCAACAGAGACCAAAATTCTAGTTAAGTTTTTTAAACTCCTGAAATGAGAAAAAGCATATTTTCTAGCGTAAACGAATGGAATTGTCTTAATGGGTCATTTCGACAAAGCGCACAATATCAGCGAATGGATAATCTTGACAACTCAAACGCATGCATGTTACCTGTGTAATCTTGGAAATTACGACAATTGACCGTATTGTTGATGCTCATTCTATTGATATTCATAATTTTAATTGAACGGTGGAAAAAATTCTTGAAAAAATAATACAATATTAGCGTAAGAATATTATTTTCGCGCGTCATTTTTGTAAAGCATGTGAAGGTCGTACATATGAAAAAATACCTTTGCAAACTCAACATTTTTTAAAATGATGCGCAATTAAATGTTCGTCGCCATCAGGCTTTGAACTGTATTTAAAACTCCCCTACGTGGAAGACTCCAGCTTTTGTGAAAACTTGTGATTAAGAGACGCATTTAAGGGGGTGCTTATCCTCAAGGTCGTACCACATCATCACAAATAGACGACAAATTGTCTAATTTTTGTATTGTTTTTGTATTTGAATGTATGTTGCATTACCAATAGCTAATGGTCATTAAACATTTAATGATACACACAGAGAATATACTAGTGATGCTATACTTTTTCGTTTTATTGGTGCAGTTCTGCTTTCTCATATTATGGGTAATGGTTACGTAATAATAGAATATTGCAACTTCTATCATACTAATATTTCAGCTATCACTTAAACCCCTAATCAAACTAAGCCGGAGAGTTTCTAAAAATTTATATATTTTTATTTATATACTTATTTATTTCAAAAACAGTTTAAATTATTATTTTTTCTCCCATTGCATCCGGTGTATTGTGCTCCATTCTTTCAAGAAGTTTTAATCGGCAAAGGTAGCTCAGGGAATCAACTAATGCCTCTGACGTGGAGGTCCTAGGGTTCTAGTTCCGAGTGGCAGGATATTCAACACTAGCTACATAGCTAGTTCGAAATCAGCCGCTGTCTGGAGAATTCCAACGACCGGCTGCACTGCTTTGACCCGTAGTTTCCATGGTTTTCCGAACAACACCTGGCGAATGCTGAAGTAGCACCCTAACAAACGGGCCACGGACCGCGTGCGATCCTTCCTTCCTCTTCCTTGTCCTATCCTCACCCCTACTTACACACACTTACACTCACATGCACTAAAATACCACACTTGAAGGGAGCTTAGAGTTTGTCCCGGCTGGGGCGGTGCCAAGCTGGTGGGAGATTTCTGGTTGGTGAAAAACGCGCAAGTCGGCGTAGGTCGGTGCCGGATCTTGTCATCCAGCCAGGGAAGATAGCCGCAACCTCCCGCGAAAAGCTTGCACTAGCTTACGGGAATAATTACTTTAGCAGTTGACGCGCCCCGAGTCACCAATCAATCAATCAATCAAAAAGTTGTAAAATCAAATTTATTTACCCGCGATGGGATTATCACTCAAGAGGCATTTCCGACGCTATCTAAGTATTTCTCACTATCGCTCGATTCAGAACGCTATAATGAATAATTCTTAATGCATTAATTGTAACAACAATGTCTCAACATTATGCGAAAACCACTAATATTTTGAAAAAAATATGTTCGCAAATGACTTAAAGACGTAATATTCAGGAGTAGACTGCATTAAGAAATATCTTTTATTATGTGGTATCAGGATGGAAACGAAAGTTTTTAGAACTTTTGCTATTTTCGAAATTGCAGTTTTTCATGAAAATCGGACCTGCATCATATTATTTAGCGAACATACCTGTATTTGAGAAAATTTATAATTTAATTTAATGAATAAAATAATTTAATAAAATAAAAATTAAAAATGTATTTTAGCGTGTTTTTTTTTGTTGAGAAAATCTCTCTTACGTATTGTTTTTAACGATTTCGCTAAAAATCGAATGAAAACAACTCTTATTTTCAGCAAATTTCTACATGGCATTATTTAAAAATCTAATTTTGAAGAGATTTCATTCATAAAAATCTCTCTATAATAATGTAGTTATAGCAAAATATCTAACAAATTTTTAGCTGTTGCGGTTTTTAAAAATTCAAAGGTTTTATTGAAAATCGGACCTCCTCAATTTTTATAAACATACATTGTATCTATTGAAGCAATAAATTAAAAAATGGAGCCATTTTTGAGAAAATTAGAAAAAGTCTTTCATATAAAGTTCCCCCAAAATTAAAAGATACGTTTCATTGTGGAACTGCAACATCAGCCGGATCAGTTGGGTAAATTCCATTTTGGTGAAAATCTTGTGTATGGTCTAGGCGTTGTTGTTGTTGATAGACAGACGTTTTGAGAGAAAAACGCTTTTTCAGTTGGTGTTCATTCTAAATGTACTAATTTTTCATTTTCTTTATAAATCAAGAACCGTAACTTAAAATATGATTTGCTTTTACTTGTTGAGATGAAAATGTCTCGTAGTATAGACGTCACTTTTCTCATCTTCCAGGCTCTTTTCAAGACCCCCCCCCCCCGTTCGGCATGAAATAACATTGTCACCATGTTCGCGTTGAGGAGGTTCCACTGCACGGCGACATTCCGTTATCCCGGAAGCGGGCGGTCTTTCCGAGAAGCGAGCGATCTCTGCTGCGCTCAATTTCGCGAACGCCTCACAAAAGGGCGCTTTCGCCACACGGAGGGAAGGGGGAAACATATGCTCTCCCGAATACCTTTCGAACACCTCTCGCGAATGCGCAATTCCGCTAAAGACGCGTCCGGGCGCAGGTTGTCGTCTTCGCTCTGGGCTGCCAACTTTTCTCTTTGAGGCGATCACGAGAACTGACGAAAAACCGATATCCTTTGAAATGCGCAGGAAGGGTGCAGCGCAGGCTGCTTACAATCTTCTTTTCCGCGCAACATTATTCTCATATGTTCATTTTCCTGGTTGAGTGTAAGTTGGCAGAGTATGACAACATTGCGAAAACTAGTAATGCCACAACAGTACATACTTTCACGCATTGCTGGAAACAGTTACGTAATATTCCAATGTTGTAATTTCTGCACTATTATACCTCAGCTATTACTTGAAATCTTCCAATTCAACCAACTGAAACAAAGCGCCAATGATGCATATTTGCAATCATTTCGATAGGCAGTAGCAGCAATAATTTCCTGCTTTTACAAATGAAACAAACAGGAATAAGTTTATTTGTTACAGAATTTGCAGCAAATTATACGGAGACATTTTTTCAGTATTTATCAACAATTTTTATTTGCATATTTTGCGCAAAAAACATGAACATTTTACATTCATCAAATCTTATTTTGTAAATTCTTTTGAGCGTCCGAGGTTGTTGGGTCCCAGATTACCTCGGGTTCGAAAACTGATAATCCATAGCTTATTTTATAAGGATCTCGTGCAAATATTTGGTAAAAGATTGTGTACACAGTGCACGTATAAGTTACACAAAACAATTTACAATTACAAACATCGTAAGTATACATACATACATACATAAATGTTATTATGACAAGTGATGTTTGACTGTTCAAATAACTGTACTTACTTATTCTGACGAGGTGGTGGAATATACAATATGTATTATTATTATTATTATTATTATTATTATTATTATTATTATTATTATTATTATTATTATTATTATTATTATTATTACTATTATTATTATCATCATCATCAATAAAATATTTATTTGCCGTTTCATCCTCGGAGGCATGGATCCCTTTAGGAACCGTTTCTCAAAAGTCCACAAACTGCTTTGCAGTAATAAAGTCTTTTTCAGCTACATAAGAAATAATTGCCGATTTCATTATGCAGAACATGCTGTTTTACGCTAGAAATCTTGCATCTTACACAAGAAACTCATTTAAGTTGTTTAAATATTAAAATAGTGTAAACATTATATTCGAGAAGGATTGCGTTAGACACCTTTAGTGCTGTGGCTCCACTTCTACCTAGCAGAATCAATGTTTGAATGGTCGACTTATCTTCTCTGCCAGCTTTTGCGTTTTTTCAAATATTATCTAAAAATGCAATGTGGAATTTGCATTGTAAATATCATACTACTTCTAATGGTTATGCGGAACATTCGATTTCCACTCCATGTTGTTCTAATGATATCTTTAGAAGTGTTTGTAAAATATTCTTATAATTGTTTTTAAAACTTCTTATTTGAACAGGAACGAACATGAATATGACTAGTTCGTAACAGGCAATTTTCTTTCATATAAGCTTGAATGAGTCAAATATTTAAAACTTTTCATTCTTGAAGAGGGACAAAAAAGTATAATGAAACTGCAAAATAAATAGACAATTTCCTTTCTAGTTTGAAGACCATGAATAAAACAAAGATTAACGTAGTGTTGTCGTCCATGTAATAAATAGTAAAACACTTAATGTCGTCCATTGTTTTGCGCATTGTCCGGCTGAGGTAACTTATAGCTGTTGCCACTCCAGCGCTTCTGACCGGGAGCTCCTAGAGTTTCAGTCCCGACGATGGCGGATTTTCGATACTATAGAGCTAGGTCGAATTTTGCCGCTATTCGGAAGAGAATTCTAGAGACCGGCTGCTCAATATTTTTCCGAGATTACTCCGATCAATAACAGACGAATGTCGGAGCAGTATTCTTACAAACGGCCCAAGGACCACGCACGATCTCTACTCCCTCATCCGTGGCCCTTGCGTTATCCCTTACACACACACACACACACACACACACACACACACACACACACACACACACCTTTACGTGCACTACTCTACTACACATTTCGTGAGACTAGCCAGGAGCTTAGAGTTTGTTCCAGTTGTGAAGGTACCCCGTTGCCGGAAACACCTGGAGGGGGAAACTCCACAAGCTGGTAGGCGCCACGTCTCATGTTTCAGCCCAGAAGGTATGCTGGCAACTCCCGGGGTACAGCATGCACTTCACCTACTACACTGCTAGCAGTTCACTTGCCCCAAAAAAACAAAATAATCAATCATATTTCACATAAGATATTTTTAGAATGCTTGAGACTTGGTCATTTTTTACACTCCCGATTTCCTGGGCCCATTGACTGAATCAGCCTATCCTTTTAACTCCCTTTTCCATTTGATTCATCTCCTTCCTCTGGGCATGCACATAATTGCAGACTGTCTTCAGGACCTCAATGTTCCATTCTCGAGAATTACTATTTTCACCAGTCGAGATTTAATTCTGCATTGTGATAGTTCATCACTTCGCTGCTAGTGTAAAGGTTTGATGATTTATTTCTGTTTATGCCATGTTCTAAAAAGTCTATTTTACATTGATATCTAATTTACTTTTTGTTGTTCCACCAATGTTGCTATTTTCTAAGATTCTTTTCGTTTCTTGGATGGTTTCGCTTATTTTTGTGGAGCAAGCTTCTCGTATTTGTAAGCAGAGCGAATAGTAACTTGTGAAGAAATTTCATCTAGCAACGTAATCAAAATAAATTGCGAATCAAAAATCGTTTTTTGTGATGTAGCGTGGCAAAGATGCAGTAATCGAGTTAAACTGCGTTTTAAAGGGCCTACTTGCATTAGTCACATCCTGAACTTGTAGCCGTAAGAAATGTCTACTATTTCCTACTAGTCGTGGGCACTGTTTCTTGCTCGCTAGAGTTCGCGTGCACTGCTTTCAGGACAACTGCCGCGAGATTTAAAAGTAATGGCTGTACAAATACCTCCGGTGTGTCTGTACGTCACTTGATACCTGATACCACTTGGTACCTACTGATGACAGTCTTTTGGAATAGTCAGTTGACAGTTATTGCTCGAACAGCGATACTAATTACCTACCACTTCCTCTACTAAAGCAAAGAAAGGATCCATTAAAATCAAATACATCTACTCATATTTCAAATTGTCCATTGAGGGTAAAGTTAATCTTTTGGAATCGAAAAGATCTTTAGTTCGTAATCGCGTTTTCTTAACAGTATAATAATTGCATTAACTTCTACTTTCTGGCTAGGAGGTTTAACAAAGATTATTGTCTATTAAAATAGTTATCCGCCCGTATGAGACTTGTTTATTTATAGAGACGCTATAATACAACAGTATTATATAATATAATATGAATATATAATATAATATGAAATATAATACAACAGTATTATATTTCACATTATTGCTGCGTATAACAAATAACAGAATGATTTAATAAAATATAAAACAAAATGTAAACAAGAAAATAATTCTCAATTCAAACAAAAAAAAACAAAGAACTCGTGCCCTAAGGCAAAATTTAAAAAGAAAATGAACATGAAATAAAGTAAAAAGTAGTAAGGTGTATTAACATAAATGAAATCTCAGTTGTTTGATAGAAAACATCAGTCAAACATACTTTCTTATCAAGCTACCATTCTTCGTGATATTTCGAGCGCACTTTGTACTTAGCTTCTGTGCTACAGGTTGCGCATGTACACCGTTCTTGGATTTGGAGGGGGAATAATAGCGAGTTGTCCGTGCTCAGAGGAACGCCGGCCATCCCATATAGGCAAGTGGCTCGTGCTGGCGCAGTTTGACATTCCTCACTTACTATACTGTTTAACCAGTGATTAATTGAAAAATTGTGAAAACAAGTGATGAAGTGAAAAAAACTGATACTTGCATCTTCCTATTGCTCATCAAATGTATATTCTATTGCTTATTAGTAACACATCTGCGCGATGTGAAAATTAATCGACGTGTATGGTGGAAGGGCGCGTCCAGCCTGTGTTTGTTCTTGATAGGTTACGGCGAAAATCCTGTTTTGGTTACTTTCTCGATTTATCCGATTAATTTTCACATTAGATAAAACTGGTAGTGAACGTCCGCAGTAGGAAGCCTACTTTGAACTTTGGCCGGGTGAATTTACCATTATCCAAAATGTGGTGCTTGGGGTGGGTGAAGTACGTTACGGTGACGAGGAGCAGCTCATAAGAGTTAAACAAGGCTGCTGCTGGGCAGTTTCTAAGGCTAGTGAGAGACAAGGTAGTATGTAGTTCGTGTTCCACTGTGTCAGTCATAAATTTCTATTTACACGATATCACCTGACCTAACCTCATTGTATAGCTCAGCTGTCGCTTCGTTAGGTATTTCCGAACTGGCTACGAGACTTATTAGTCTCTGTTCTTCGGTCTTCCAGAATTTCATAAAACAACCTTGAATCCATGCAAAACTTAATTTCAAACGCATTTTTGTAATAAAATAATTCTTGCGAACACACAAGAGGCCTCATTCTTGGACAATCATCTTACTGGAACCAACCCCCATGCCTAATACTAACATTAGCTGGATGATACCCGAAATTATTCGTTCATCGTCATACATGCAGTTTTATTCACGTAATCTAGCTAATATGTGAACTCCAAACATTAGTCATATTTCGGAGATGCCAAAAAAATTCACTATTACGTGTCAGTTTTTTTTTTTTTTTTTTGTAATTTCAGAGGATGCGCTGCTTGGATATTCAAATTCCCTTGTGATTTTTCCCTATCATTTTTTAAGTAGTTAGATTTGACAGACAATTATTGAAAAATGACAAAATAGCATACAAGTATACTTTTACTGCTGAAAATCCCGTAACAGTAAAATACTTTTACTGCTGTCCCGGCTGTTCCCTGCTGGTGGGAGGTACATGATTTGGGGAGAAAACGGTAGCTGGTGTTTTTTGTAATTTCAGAGGATGCGCTGCTTGAGTGCAAATGCGCTGCCAGGCGTCATGGCCGAAAATCTTAGAAAGTGCGCGAATACCATTAATTATAATAGTTTAAGTGTAGTTTAGTGCTTGCATTATCGCGGTTATAAATGGGGAAGTGGAATGACCTCGCAGAATTTGACGAAGGTCAGATCAAGGAGATCATCTCCTGGCGTGTTCTTCCCCAATCTCGTATCTAATCTGAAGCATCACCTCTTGTTATTTCAATTCAGCTCGATGGGAGATAAAGAAATATGAATGAGGAATACTTACACACATTTACACTTACTACCACATATGCAGGGAGACCAATCGGGAGCATACAGCATGTCCCGGCTGTTCCCTGCTGGTGGGAGGTACATGATTTGGGGAGAAAACGGTAGCTGGTGTGTAAGTGGTACGATCTCATCAAACGAAGGATGATTACGAGGAAAACACATGCACTACACTTACGGGACTACCGACCTCAACACTTGTCGCTTCCGGAATGACCAATCTAGCAATCAATCATTGTGGTCAATCGGTGTTTCTGAATGTTGCTTACAGCTTTCTATTCTGCATTTAATCAACGGTGTTGGTTTCTTTTTAAGAATATCATTTTATGTAACCGAGAAATCTTGTATTCAAATTCAGAAAAAAATATCTTTAATGTCAACACAAAACAAATTCCCTTGTGATTTTTCCCTATCATTTTTTTAAGTAGTTAGATTTGACAGACAATTATTGAAAAATGACAAAATAGCATACAAGTATACTTTTACTGCTGAAAATTTAGGTTGCGTAGGTTTTGGGAGTATACTTTTATAACACATGGCAAAGACCTTCAGGAAATCAGTCGTGCACAACTCCTATAGTTTCCCATGAAAAAAATCGAGAATCATTTTAGAGGGGAATTTATCAAAATGAACGAATGGATATACTAGTAACATAAACCGACAAATTTCATTTATAATGTTAAAGCATTCTATGTCTTTCAAACATTACATCTACGTTTAAATCACTTTGCTTGGGAGGTACACAATATCAAAAACTTACTGTATTAGAGCGTTACTGAAGTTAGCCGCACCCTCACTGAGCGCATCTCTGGTTGCGCAGCACGTCAACGCCCGCCGGGGATACTGCCAGTAATCCGCGACAGAGGTAATTAATAATGAGAGTTCGTTAACAGTCGAGAATAACTTGAAGTTGATTAAAAGTTTCGTTGTCTGGCTTCGTGTAGATTTTCTCTCACGAGTTAAAAGGAAGACTGTGACGTGTAACATAACATTGATGGCAATGTTCCGCAACGAAACTGATATTTCATTAATAATTGATGTAACATGAGAGGCCAATTATTTTTACTGCTCTTTCCTAACAATCAACTAGTGAATCGAAGATAAATTTCTAATGTTAATAATAATGTTTCATTTATTGATTTGTGTGTATAGCAGAAGATTTACATTTGCGGACGCGTCTCCTTTTTAATCAATCGTCGGTTAACAGGCGGATAAGATAGTAAATTCCTTCAGCATTCCTTACCAGTCAGGATTTTTTCAAAACTTTTCGCATAACATACCGTATATGACTGCACTAACGCTTTGGATTTTATGGCTCCGATGCTTGGCGGGAGAAGCCCGCCTCTCTTTTTTACGCGCCCTCTCGATAGCTCGCGGGGCGAAGGGAGGGAAGGGGCGGTGATGGTCTGGCATCGCGCCGTCGCCGCCCGCATGCCGCCCCCCGACGACTCCTCACTCCGCTCCCGCCTGCTCTCTCCTCAACCCCGCCGCTGCTATCTTCGCCTTGGCCCAGTCCTACCCTGCCGCCACGTCCGCCGCCCACGCATTTCAACCGCTTCTGCGGCCTTGCCCCTCTGCAGCCGGCGAGGCGCGCCGCGCCGTCTTGGCTGCCCCCTCGTCGACGTCTCCTTCCCTCGCGCTCCCCGCAGGTTTCCGCCTCCCGCGCTTCTTAACAGTTACTGCTGCCGACACCAGCCCCGCCGCTTCCGTCACCGCTTCACTACACCGCCTTACGCCGCTTTCGTTGTTGCCACTGGCTCATCTCCATTTGATGCAGGCCTCGACGCCGCGCCGCCTTCGCTGATGCAACCGCCCCGCCTCTATTTCCTCCTCCGTTGCCGTCATCTCCCGCATGCTGTTGCTACCGCCTGCGCTTTCGCCGCCGCGGACCTCACCGCACCGACTTATCCCTCACGCAACTCCATCGCCGCCACCGCTTGCGCCACCGTCTCCACCGACGTCTCGACGGCCTTGCCGTATCTTTTCTGCTCGCGTCGGTCGCCTCCGCCGCCGCCGCCTCCTCCTCCCCAGCCCACGCAGCGCCGTTCCACCCGCCTCCCGAGTCCCGCTCGCTCGCGCCCGTCGCCGCCTGCCCGTCGCCCGCGCGCGCGCTCCGATCGATCGGCGGGCGGGCGAGCCGGCCGGCAGCGCGGCGGCAGCGTGGGCGCGCGCGGGGCGGCGCGACCTGCTTTCCGCGTCCCGGCATGTTCGGCGGCGCGGACGGCTCCCGCGCGGAGAGCGGGGCGGAGTGGGGCGAAGCGGGGCGGGGCGGGCCGGCCGCGTGAAGGGGGGCGATCCGTATCCCGAGGCGAGGCGAGGCGGCGCGGCGCTGCCGCCGGTGGAAGGCCGCGACGGCAGCGGTGGCGGCGGCGGCGGTGGCGCGCGGCTGTCGCCCGCGGATAGCGTTTCTCTTCCGTCCCCGCGCTCGCCCTTGCGCTGTCGGCTCAGTTGGCCGCCGAGTGTCGCGGAGGTACCGCCGGCGGGCGAGCGAGCGGCGAACAATCGATACGCCACGAGGCAAGTGCGGCGCGCCGGAGGCCGACGAGGACCCTCCGCCGGCCGGCTCGCGCCGCGTGCGTTGTCATCTCGCGCCCTGCCTCCCACTCTCAGGTTCAGCCCCCACCCCTACCCCTACCCACTTTCTCGGCGAAGACGCCGTGCGTCATCGGTGCTCCGCTGTCTGTTGCAGGGTATGGAGCGGGCGTCGTCGCTCGCTGGCCTCCCCGCGCTGTAACGCCTCGCGCCGCCCGCTTCGCCGCCGCGTCCAGGAGCTGTAGGTGAGTGAAAGCGTTCCGGCTGGAACGGCTTCGCGCGCGGGCTGTCAGCTGCGAGGAGAAAATAGACAGAGACGAAGCACGCGTTTTATCTGCCTGCGAGATAGCGTATCGGGCCGCCGCACGCCGCGCCGGTGCCCACAGGATTATCCACCCGCTCTTCCTCCTTTCGGCGGTGGGTGTGACGTCACACGCGCTACATTGACCTTCTGTGAACTCTTCACCTGCGCGAGCCGGGCAGCGTGGGGCAGCGTCGTTAAAAGGGCAAGCGATTCTGATGGAAACGGAAAGCGCCGGTGGGAGGGAGAGACCGAAGCGAGCGGGCGGGCCGGCCTGGCGGGTTGGCGTCAGCGGGCAGTCGCGCCGTAAGGCGGGCGTTTCGGCCGGCCAGCGGGTGGGTGGTCACGCACGTAGCCGCTCTCCTCGCCCCCGCCGCGACGCCCCGCGCCGCCGACCGCATGGCACCTGCCCGCGCCGCCTGTGCCGCCGCGGCCGATTCGACCGGCGCGGCGGTGAGAGCGGCTCGGCGGCGCCACGCGGCGGGCGCCCCCCAGCTGTTTTGGGCGTCGCGGGTGCGCAGGCCCCGCGAGACCCACTTGGACCTGGGGAGGTGGGCACGGGAATGCGCAGTGCCACGCGGGAGCTAGGGGAGGAGCTCGAAAGACGTGACGTGACATTTCAGGAACGGTTTCACGAGACATTGTCACGTTTTCAATTTTTATTATTTATTAACACAACTATAATAAATGTAACAAGTGGTAGGTCTAACAATCTAAATACTAACATTTTCTCATTTGAGGAAAAAGAAATGCATATTATTATCTTTACAACATTAATGTAGACTGTAAATACTAATATAACGATACTTAATGGTGGCATGGGTTCTGTCAATGAGCAGATCCCACTCCTTTAGGCTATGTTTGCTTGGGTCAGGATTTCAGACGGGGCTTGAGGCGATAAGGACGCACACTGGCATCGTGCCTGTGTACACATTCTCACGCGCATGGATTATCAGAGGCCACCTTTGATCATTCTCAATCCATACGGGCGAGGAAAGAAAATTAATTTCATTGAAGGAGGAAAACTGAGCAGAGGGTCTTGCACACGTCTTGGCTTGTCTTCACGAAAACCAGGGTCAGGTTGATGTCTTAAGAGGCCCTAAGCATGGCCAAACCATGGCCCCCTAATAATATTGAAATATTGAACATGAGAAATGAAAATGATTGAAAATTGGAAAATCATGTGCCATTTGAATGAATTAATGTAAAGTTATTTTTTATATTTATAAAATACCTAAACAACAATAAAACAATATTTAAATATTTTCCACAGTCTGGTCATGCGAATCACTCGAAAGACAGAGTTCATTCAGTATTTTGCTGGGGGAATGTTCTTCCTAGCTCAGTAGGGATTCTGGACAGCAATAAACATTGCCAGTTGTTGTCATAATAGTCTTTAAATTGAACAGAAGATTACAGCAGTTAACATACATTTTTACAGAATTTTATTTTAGAGAAAAGAGAAACTTTATTTGAAAACTTGATGTTTATTATTTTTTTCTAATTTGACTGGAACGTTTTCATCAGTAGACTTAAGCTATTATTATGTTTCATTAGTGTCAGCTTTATATGAACGAAGCAAAAATTGTATTTTTTCCTGTTTCATCTTAAAAATGTAGAAAAAAAGAAGTGTAGCAAGTGCTAAGTACCCTATCTTATTTCCATAAGAATAAGCAAAGTGTCAATGAAATAAATTTATAACATTTATTTTTCCGATTTATTATGAAAAATATGTAACATGTGTGTCTTTTCCTTTAGGAAGTTTTACAGTACGTGTTCATTATCTTGAAAAAAATACAATCTAGAAATGACCTATTCGGTTAAGCCCTTGTAGAAATTCTCTTCTTAAAAAACTGAGAGCATTTTTTGCAGATTCCTCCGCCTCGCATGAGTTGAAAAGTTGTTCAGACTCATAAGTGAGAGGAAGTCCATATTCTTGATTGTTTTGATGGTAGTCGCGTTTTAAGAATATTTACTCTAGTTTCTGGTTCGGTGAACGTTTTCTTTGTCTCGAAACCCAGTGCGACTTTTTTTAACTCTTATCTAACACTTGCCAATATGCAGTTTGGCTTGCTAATGTAATAATTAAGCCCTAGGTTTGGCGTGCGAAATGGAACTGTGCTATGGGATTTGTAGCAATAGAGTTACTTTTAGAAATTTCAATCTGTCAGCTTAGATGAAGAAAGAAAAGGGTCGGTGTATGTTCTGAATTTAAGATTTGCGTTCTATCGCGAAAGGCTCAGCAGCTAGCATGCTCCTTATTTGATGTGATTGATTTTGTCAAAGAACAGTAAAGCTATGTGACTTATAGGGTAAAGTCCATCTGCGCACATTTCATGAGCTCCAAAATCTCTTCCCCACCTTTTAACTACAAATACTTAAATGATGAATGAAAGTTCAAAGAAAGCGGAGTTGGCCACATTTGAAAACCGGACATTTCCGCTCGAGAGTTATATAAAAGTTATTTGCAACGGTAAACGAACAACAATTTGATTGTTTAGTGTTGCTAACAAAATAGTAACCCATAGATTCTGCTCTACTCCAACAACAGCTAGCTAAAGGACCGCTCGACAAAACGTGCGCATAGTGATGCCACGTTTTGTCCAAAAAGGGGGCACAAGGAGCCATCTCATCATTTGCTCAAAGAATGAGGGAAACTGGACAAAAATGTGATGGTTGTCAGGATCATTGACGCAGAAGCTGACTTGAACAGGCATATTGTCATTTTTAAAATGATACTGTACAAGTCGAAACTAATGCATTACATATCATTGTTGAAATAAATATTATTTTTCTTTTTGATGATCAGTGTATATAGAAAAGGTTATGGAGCAGAAAAGAGTTTACTTTTAACTTAAATTTATGTATTGATTTTAAGTGTTTCATATCATCTGGCAATGTGTTGTAAATTAACGTACATGTTTTATAGTATGTTGATTTCTTATCGTGAGTTGTTGATTCTGACACCTGATGAAAGTAATTTATACGACGTGTGTTATAATTATATAATATCAATATTGCATAATATCAATATTGAATGAAAATATGTTCCCATCGTTAAGTAAGTCAATTTTGACACAAATTATAGATCAGTAAAAAACTAGGCAAGGCAATGATAAAATTCCAAGCTCAGTGAAGAGAGTCTTGCAGAAATGACGTGTGTGGTGTTTCCTTATTATTCGGATATTCATTTCTGCAAGCTGTACGTCTGGGTATTATAGGATGAGCTTCCCCAGAATATTATGCGATATCTCAGGCGGGAATGTTCATTTGCAAAATACACCCAACGAGGTGCATGAAAGCTGGCAGAATTTGAAGGAATTCTGAATGCATAACATAATGAACTTAATTTAGTGTTTAATTCAGTTCTGTGGATATTCCATTTGAGCTTCGACTGATTTGAAAGATATAGAAATTGTGTCACTTTCACATCAGCCAATAGCTCATTTTCAACAGCGCCGTCGATTGCGCTTTGTGATGCAAAAAAGCGATGAAACGGTAAAACTATTATACACAATTATGTATCGTTGAGTTTTTTTAGTGTAATTTATTATCTGATAGATGTACAATAATGGCGCGTTTCATTAAATACTGTAGCTTCTTTGAGACCACTTTTACCTCACCTTTCTCCTACATTTCAACGGTTTTACTGTAAAAGAATACAATTGAAATACCTTTCAAGAATCAAATATAAAATTTGAAATCGTAAATTTATTTCGTAAAAATGTATTTTTAAAAATGTATTTGTTGAAAATTTTGGTTGGAAACCGAAAACCCGATTCCGTAAAAATAGAGGCTTTAAAACACATTTTTCTTCCGTTCGCACTTATTTATGACCATCATAATTTTTATCTATCCATACGCTCTTTACATTGTTTCATTGTTTCAAAAAATAATATTTGCATTATTAACCCAAACTTTTTTTTTCCTCTCCCCTTGACCAAGAAATGAGATTAAATACCTCGGAAGGCTGTACTTGGAGGTTGTGCATGTTTGCTTTCCGCAGTCTGCGAGTGTTGCAAATTATGTAGTCGCTTGTGAGACATGTTCTCACCCTCTAATGTCACGCGTAACTGCGCACAATGTATCATCGTTCATCATACAATTCGAAGTTTCTCGATCCGCCGGGAATTCTTGGACGCGCTCGTAAATGATGAGTATGTCTCTAAAGTTAACTTAGCGCGTAAACGAATTAATTTTGTCTTACGTCACTTGAATTTCGAAGTATGGTATTTACTGACCAAATTAAACTGTGAGAATTTTGAAGTATTGTTTTTTTTTAATATTTGAAATTACTGATTTTCGTATGAAATGGTTTTGGTAAACACATCTCTGACGAACAAATCAATAGAGTTTGTTTACGCATATCATTTTCCTGGCACCTTTTGTATTCTGTATTACGTAAGCATATCACGTTTATGAAGAGAGTAATGTGAATGACTATATGAAACCGAAATTTATTTTTTTGTTTATTTTTCTCGCTGCCTCAGGATATACTAAATCCAGCATATGTGTAACTGCATACGATTTGGTGCTCACTGAATATTGCTTATATAATTTCAATCTCGTAGAATGTGCTCTCCCATATGTTTATTTACCTTAGACACTTTTTAATTTTGATAGTTGTGTCGCAAATGGTAGAACTAATGGACATTGATTGAAAAGCTGGTTTTACTTTTCGAAAGCTAACATAAGGATGAACTCGGCATATGCTCTTTGAATGAAGGAAATCTACAAAAACCTGATGAAGTGCGAGAGGGAGTACTGGATCTGAAATTCTTTATTGAGTTGCCTTACGTATAGCGAGCTTCATGGCCCGAAATACAGGTGCCAAAATTTGAAGGAAAATGCGACACGTTTCACAAAAATAGAATTTTTGTGGTAATTCTTAATACTGCAACCTTTTAAATCCTGAACCTAAGCCCGTATGATCTCTTGTGAGAGGCACTGGATTATTTTATATATTTAATGTAGCATGGACACCTGGGACCGGAGGCGCTGAGAAAACACATATGTTGGAGACGGCATGGACCTCGACCTCTTACTTGTAGAACACTGGCAATACGGGGCTACCAGGTTAGCGTCATTCCAACGATTCTCGTTTTGCCGCTCGTTGATTCGCGCGGTTACTGTAATGAGGCGCAGCAGTGACCTGCATTTTTGTCTTAATTGTGTTATGAGAGTCAGCTCCTAAGTTAACGTATGGGAATTATGGGAGCACTGTATGTTTTAACTTGAAACTTCTCGTTTTCTGTTGTTTTTTCATATGTTTCATGTCTGCAAAAGTGGTCACCATTTTCCCCGCCAATCTTCATCGTTATCGTTCTATTGCGATCAGAATGGTGAAGCAGTTGCTCGGCCACTACGCATGTGTGAATGTGACGAAATTAATAGGTATTTCCTCTGATATATCTTAAGTCATCAGTGCTTTAAGATGGATTCAAGCTCATAATCACAAAAGTGCTGTTACCTCCGTAGTCGTCTGTAGTCTTTGAGCCGATTACTTCGTTTCTGCCCGGTAAAAAATATTTCTATAAGGCAGCCGCCTTAAAAAACATATGTTGGGGATTTCCATGATTTTATCTTAGGGGAATAATAGATTGATGGGGAATGACGTTGTGTTGTCAGGATCCACGTTTTGTGGGTTTATTCATTGTTAACGGCAAAACGTGTATCTGTCCGTCTGTTGCCAACAAAAGCGCCTAAATCGTCCTGACTATTTTCTACAAAATTGATATTCCTTCATCGATCTGGTAAAACTAGAGGCGCTGCGAAATTGAAAGGGATATTTTGATTTTGATGAGTACGTTGTATAAAACCTCAATATTTTCAACTTTTTCTGAAAAATGGCTCCAAATTTTTGCATTTGGTTGTTTTTTTTCCTCGGATAAAGCGAAGTACGTTTGAAATTGCTCAAATCTAATTTTTGTTCAACTCTGGATTTCAAAAAATTGCGAAAGTTCATTATTTGGGTATCTTCATACATCTACGATAATGAAAATAAAGATGTATTCCGTATCCTTATTGAAATATATGAGTCTAAACAATGCCATGTGCAGTATTTGAAAAATATTAGTAGTGTTCACATAATTATGATTGAAATAATTTCTCAAAATCGGCTCCAATTTATTCCTTTAAACTATTTTCTCGAATAGAGAAAAGTACACTCACAAAAATGGCGCTGAGGCAATTTTCGGTGAATTCTCTGTATTTTGAAAATTTCAAAAGTTTAAAATTGCAACTCTACTGTACATCAGTATAGTAGAGTATAGATAGAGATTTTTGCCGTCATGAAATCTGTTCTAAAAATAAATCTTTAAATAAGGTCACTACAATTTTTAAAAGTATTAGTAGTTTTTTACGTATTTATTTCTTGAAGTGAAGGCAATTTTGAAAAAAAATATTTTCTCAAAAACGTCTCAATATTTTTTTCTCGAATAGTGCAAATTACGCGTATAAAAATGACGCATGTCCCATTCTCGTTAAGCTCCCTGTATTTTCGAAAATTGCAGAAATTTAAACATTTGTCGGTATCTTCCTGTAACTACAATATTCAAGGTAGAAAATTTTGTTCTTAATGAAATCTGTTTCTTAAAAATTGATCTTGAAATAATGTCAATGAAAATCTTTAAATTTTAAAAATTACAAATGCAAATGTACAAGTTTGTCTTAATGCGTCAGAAAGACTGAATTATCTTGAGTGGCTGGTTGTGTACAGGTAACATGAATGGCGTGCTTAGTAGAATCCGAGTTTAGAAAAAAAAAATGCTTGTTTGGAAACACATTTGCAGATTCATGTAGTTTTATAATATTGTGTAGCCGTTAAATTAATCCGAAAAAAGTATGTAGTACCACTAGTTTCTCTTGTTTGTGTTGTGTGTAGTCTTTTTTCTCTAATACGACTAATACTACTTCTTTCTCTAATACATGCACTGTATATGCTGGAACAGAAAAAACAACAGTTTAGATCTCTATTTTCAGCATCATCATAATTTAACTCAGACTGTAATGTAAACTGAAATTTGGGTCATTTAATATTTTGTGATCTAAGTTATTATCAATGTCATTGTTATCAATGATTCAGATAATCTAGCATATCCCAAACCGATTATAGAGATCGAGTTTCCAAATAAATATGCAATGAAGTGCCTTATAATTTCATGAATAAATCTCCCATGTGAAAAGAGCAGTCGCTAGGTAGCACCAATAGAATATTTATTAGCACGGCAAATTAATCAATTGACGCATGAAGTTCATTTTAGACTTATGGTTCCAGTGGTGCTGTAACAGTCGAATTATTATTATTATTATTATTATTATTATTATTATTATTATTATTATTATTATTATTATTATTATTATTATTATTATTATTACAGATTTTTCTTTCTCGCCTTTTTCCTGCGGCTTTGATAACAATACTTTTTACTTTCCCGCCTTACAACACAGTAAAGAGAAATATTTTTAATGTGCGGCTGGAATCGGCGATTTGTTGTAGAAAAACCCGTATTGTCCGACCCTGGTATCGAAAGATGGATAAAACTTGTTCCCACATGTCATAAATTACTTCTTCTAGCACATTGTGTTGACATTATCTAAGTTTTGCGAGTCCTGGATACCGAAAAATTGATTAACAGCAAATCGTCCACCCGTCTGTCCGTCGTTCTAGCACCTAAACCGTTCAGACAATTTTCTCCAAAATTGATGTTCCGTGATCGATCTGAACGAACTCAAGGTCTTGCGGGTTTGAAACGGATATTTTGTTTTTTGGGGGTACTTGACATGAAGCCTCAACAACTGTTTTAAAATTCTCTCAAAAATTGCTCCAAATATTTTGATAGAACTTTGTCCTGCGATAAAAACACATAAAAGCTCTTGAAATTAATGTGGAGCAATTATTTCTAGTTTCATTTTATCTCTTATTTCAGCGTTAGATAATCCGTCGAAAAGTTTTATCTCTTTGAAATGATTGCATTTAATACAATGTATTTTTAAAAGAGTAGGATAATTCGATATCATGATTTTTTTAACGTAAGAAAAAAGTCCGTAATTGTAGGAAAATCTCAACTAAAGTAGTATTTGTAGAATGCAACAACGAGCTTTCAAATTAACTTCAGAAGAGGAAGTTAAAAGAGACATAAGAGTGCAATGGCTTATGGTTTCCTTTGTAAGTTACTTCTGTTTTATTTACCTTGGAAGTGATAAACATTTTTAACCTGGAAAAGAGTAAATAAAAGTTATGATGGTAGGAGTAATTACTTACGGAATAAATGCAAGAGATATATAATTAACTTCAATTGATTAAATTGTGGATGATTCGAATTCCAGCTGGACTTTGAAATTAACGTCCACTGCACTTTTCAAAGGTTCGCGGGCCCTGGGCCCGGGCCTAGCGGGTTAAGACGGCCGGTTGAGACAGTTCGGGCGGGGAACGTCTCCGGCCGAGGGAGGGCCTGCGTCGTGGCGCGGGTGGCGTCGATGTCATCATGTAAGGCGGCTGCCATAAAAATTGTGTTGACTTGGTTGTGCAATTTAATCATGACATCACGCGCCTCAGTGACTTTGCCGAGGGAAAACGCGCGGGGATTGTCATTCTCCTCCCTTCCTCGACTTACGCAGCCTCGCAAATCACCTACAAGACTCGTGTGTGCGAAATTATTCAGCAACCCAAAGAAGTCTTCTTTCTGTAGGGAATAATTTAGACTTTGTCTAAAGAACTGGTGAAAGGAAGGTTCAAGGACGCAAGAAGATAACATGCTTTTTGCGAGTTTGAATGAAAATGGATGAATGTGGAAGATATTGGACCACTAAGATATAGTACAAGAATAAAAGGTATGGAATGTGCACGAACAATTCTTTGTTCATTGAACAACCTCGCTCTGATGTTTGAATATCGCGAGGTTGTGTTCTTCGAATAATCTCGCTTTGTTGGTACTTTTATTCGTCATTCAAGTACTTATGGTAAAGGGCGGGGAAGACATTCTGGAGCTCAAAAAATGTGCGCAGATTGTACTCTTCCCCCATACGTCACATACAATTTTTTTCTGTTCTTCGACGGATATAAATAAAATAAATCAAACAAACCCTTGAGTTTGTCCTATATGAGTATGTTTGTAATGCGGCCTGACGTAAATACACATTAATAACCCACATTTATTTTTAAGAAATTCGCTTTTCAAAAAATATGCTACCAATTTTGGTGAGTTTTGATGAAAATTTGAGAAAATTCATGTGATGTATATAAATAGAACCGTATTTTTCTAATTTTGTTAATTTTAAAAAATATCACATTTTTTTAAATAGTATTCTTTGTTGAAGAAACTAAAAATAATTATATTCTCGATGATTTAAGAACTTTGTTTTTATGAGATTTTTGTTTCCAGAATGTATTAAACTGCATTTAATTCAAAATATATTATTTTTTTCTTAAATTTAGAAATCAGTTAAGAAGTTTATTGTTATAATATGTCGTATTATGGTTTAATATTAAAATACGATTCGTTATTGTTAGAATATAAAAAATATCAAAATGTTTCTAGTTTTGGAATCTCGGATCCTACTTGTTGTTCGACAGAATTGAGAATTCCAATGTTTTAGCCCTAAAATAAAGGCATATTTATGTACTTTTAAATAACTTTTTAGGCAATTTTGATAACTGCTCTACGAATGAAGGTCATCTGCTAACTTTATAGCCTTAATACAATCCCAAGGCGTTGTCCCATATTGTCTCTGTCTTTGAGGCCAAACCGGTATCCCTCTGTTATTTGAATCCCCCCCCCACACACACACACACACAAAAGATGCGGGCGTACTTCCGAATGCTTATGTAAGCATGGCATTCAAAAATCGAAATTGAAACTGTTTACAAATTTTAAATTCTACATTCAGTTGAAAATAAAATTACGAATAATAGCTTATGTCAATTCATTGCACTTTTCTAAACGCCTTACGCAGAGTTTTGGATAATATTTGGTTAATCAGCTTTTTCCATTCTTGTAGAAACTGTTGCAACATGAACATTACTAGTGGCAAAATTTAATTGGCGTTCATATTTCTTCTTAGCATTATAATACTTAGCATTTTTAATCTATATTGTTAAATAACTCATACACGAAGCGTTTGTGCTTTAAAAACTAAAATTTTTAGGCCTCTGATGAGATCTTATCCTATTACATTTTTGCTGGTTCGACGCTTCTCGATTCTACCCCATCCGTTCAGAGCCTGTAGAATCTGTAACTGTATGTGAAATTAAACTAATTTCATGATATTCTACGCGATTGAATTACACGGGTGCACCTTTCTCCTTGGTTATAACGTTAAATAAGAATAGCTTGTATTGATAAGGATGTACTGTATTGTTATGAATTACTAGGAGACTTATAGAACAAGTGACGGAGGATAACAAGGTCTTGAAGAAGAATATACATTACAGGCTTAATATGGAAATGGAAAAATAGGGAAGCGCGTGGGGTTTAACATTCGAGAGTTCTCGCACGGTTACGTTAGTATTCATAATTGTAGTTGTAGGAAGATGCCGAAAAAATTGTGAACGTTTTCAATTTTCGAAAAATCAGTGTTTTCAACGAACATGAGACCTGCACCATTCTCTTAAACTATCCAACAAGAAAATTTAATTAAAAACGATAGAGCCATTTTTTTTTGTTGAAAATTTGAAAAATCTCTCAAGGGCTTCATAAAAAGTAACCCACAAAATTATAATATCGGTTTCAAATTCAAGAGATCCGGACATAAGTCAGATCGATTAAGAATATTAATTTTGGAGAAAATATGCTGAACGGTTTTGCCGCTAGCGTCGTTCACAGACGGACGAACGGACTGACGGACATACAGACGTTTTGTCATCGTTCGATTTTTCGGTATTAAGAACTTACTAAACATGGATTCTGGCTACACCACGTGTTAAAAGCCAATTTTAAACACAGGAAAAACTTCCCCGGCGAGTCACTACAAATCAGTAAAAAGAGATACCTTCTGTTGGACCTTAAAAACATGTTATTTGAAAAAACAGTAAGTTTGTGTTTATATGTTAATTATGTAGAACTCAATTTAGGTTAATATTGTACATTTAGGAATTAAGATGATTTGTATTATTTCATTAGAACTGAACATTGGAGCCGAAAAGCTCTCGACAAGTCGTTGAAGAATGGAAAAACATAGACGTAAGATTAAATTTGAATTGTTGTGAAATAAAATAAGTGGTAAAAAATGTCTGCTGTCGAAAAATGTTAAAGGGGCCTGTTCTTAAGAGAAATATTACTATAAGACAATATAGAATTGTATAAAACATTGTTAACCGTCGTTTCGTAATATATTATTCCATCTTCATTGCTATACATACGTAATAATTGCGTAACTACTCTCTAACTACAAGTAAAAAAATTCTATGGAACTTTCGTCATTAGAAACACAAAACTTTAGCTGCAGTTGTATCAAAGCAAACTAGACCACGTCTTACTATAAACCTAAAGGGTTGTGCTCGCACGTGGCTGTGCGAGATATTGTACTTTGACAACATTCTGCCTCGTTCATCGTCACATCTCGGCGTCTTAAAACTGGCTTATTGAAGTATACATTGCTAAGCAAGTAGATCAAGAGATCTACTTGCTTAGCAATGTATACTGGGAACAATTGTATTTCTGACCATTAATATCTTCATATGAGCAAAATACACACATGGAAGTTTTGGTAATTTGCATTAATTTTAAATAAAATGTCTCTGTAATATCAAATTGCAATTTTACACAATGGCCTTTCAACAGATGTAATATAAGATAGTGTGTTTATGATAGAATACTATGCAGATACTATAAAGTTCCGAAGCAAGTTATCAGGCTCGTTCGACCGCCTGACTCCTAGTCCATACTTCGGCGTAGTCGCTTGTCTGAACTCGGCCCTGACAAGGAGGAACGTTGCTTGCCGCGTGGAGTTTTGCATGTGTCGCATATGATTTTATGCATTAAAGCGGATACAATTTTCCCTCCGAGCGTCTCTTGATGGACGATGGATGCATCCAATGAATGTTAACAACAAGGCCACGTGATTACGAGTCGCTGTCTGGTATTCTGTACACGTCTTGAATACGTTAAACCTGATTTCTGTTTCACGGCCATTTGTTTTCGTCCACAGTTTTTGTTTTTAACACTCCTTTTCTTTCTTTTAAAACTAATACCTGAAGTTTGAGTGAGTGTGTCTCTGTATCTTCTTTCGACGGGTAGACTGGCAGAACTGCCGACAAATAGAAGTATGTTTTGCCGCAAGATTTAACCACTTTTTCAATACTGACAAAACGAGGTTTCTACCGGAAAGCGCAACTTTCCGCGACAACAATGTAATAATTTATCTTTACTACATAAACATGTAGTATGCGAGAAATTAAAAAAGGTGTATGCCAACTACCCCGGACTCCTCTACTATCTCTTCTCTATTAAAAAGAGATGTAACAGATACAGATTATCAGTGTGGTGAGAGAATTCTCTGCATTTACGAAACATGTCCTTCAGAGACAGCTTTTCGGATTGAAATAGGTAACTGTCAGGATGTACAAAGAAATCAGATTTTCAATTCATTGAAATGTTTTCTTTTTGCAAATTTTGTGTAGCAAAAAATAGAAAACGTCAATACATTCCACTCGTTTCCCTGTATGAAGTACGACTTAATCTGGCCAGGTTCCGTTTTCATCGCTAGATGTAAAGTGAGGATAACGAAACGGAGTACGTATCTTTGTCCATCGGGGTTATTGATTCCATGTGGGGTCGAAATACGATATTGATATTCTCGAGAATTGAGTGGGAGTGACGAGGATGCCGAGCGAGCGGATCTTCTCAATCCTCCCCAGAATTATGCTGATGGATGAATGAATATCTTATGGCTACATCAGAGAATAATGAAGCTAACGGATGAAGCAGAAAGTTGCCGCGGAACTGTTGTGCTGAAAAGAATCTTCACATAAAGTAATCCAGATAATCGTAATGTCGTAGATAGAAGACGAGTAGATTATATCAGAAAGCATAAGTAACAGTATAAGCAATTTATCCTGTTATTAAATAACTGGCATTAAAATTGACTCTTGCGGTGTCAGATCAGTAGGGTATTGGATCAGATCAGTATTGTACCTTACATGAGTTCCGCTCTACCACCTGTGGGTTGTCATTTCTGAAAATACCAGCTACAATTTGACTCACGAGCCGGATATTCTTAACGTGTGTTAGTTTTCCATCCACAGTGTAACCGACAAGATGTGTTTTGTGAAAAAAGAAAATTATTTAATGCTACCGAAAACATATTTATGTGCCTATATTATGTCTTCTTAGAATTTCAGATACCTAGTTCATGAATTTGTAGATGGTCTTTGATTGACGCATCCTCTGCAAGTGCCTGTGCTGCACGGGTTTTGACGTGTGAACAGCCGGCCACGTGCTGGAATACTCGGAATACATTAGAATACTTGTTACACAGAATGTGCCCAGTTCCTGCGCGCCTGATTTTAACTAGTTAAAATCGTTTTGGAATAAATTGATCAATTAGCTTTGACCAATAACGTGGCACACTAGAACTAAATAATTCTGTAGTATTAATGTTCCACATAGAGAACATACATGCTACATTTCCTGTTTCTTTCTCGCCTTACTTCGTAAGAAGAGATAGTATTTTAATCTTGCTCTTTAAACAGGGTGTTTTAGTACGAAAAACTATTATTGCCGGGTTCTGGTAGCGAAAAAGTGGAAAAATTTTGTTTCTGTATGTATTGTGGGTTCTTGACACCAAAAAATCGATTGACAGTAAAACGTCAAAGGAATGTATAAAATTGTGCTAATCCCATTTTCAGGGAACTCTATATTTTCAAAAATTACTACAAAAAAATTGTAAAATTACAATAGTGAAGATAGATATTTTTGTCTTAAATGAAATCTATTCTTAAAAATTAGATCTTTAAAAAAGGTTATATTTTTGAAAAAGCAAGTAGTTTTCGGGCAATTTCTGCTTGAGATTAATGCAATTTACAAAACAAAAATCACATAAACCCCTCTAAATTTTTTGTTAATATTTTTTACGTATCTAGTAAAGGACTGATTCACATATCGAGCATAGGAGCAAGTTTGATTGAACTCTCTCAGTTTTCGAAAATTGGGTGTTTGAATATAATGATGGGTGATTGACCGAGAGATGGCGAGTTGACTCGATGACCTGAGTTGAAGTGTTCGCACGGGGAAAGATTTCTTTCTGGTGTGAAACACTTTCGCGGGTTCATGTTGTAGTATAATTCGACCGAGCCGTTACAAATATTGAGATAAAGTATGTACTATTGTAGTACGAGTAGTAGTAGTAGTAGTACTACTCGTAGTACTACTACTACTACTACTACTACTACTAGTTTTTTACTTTCTTGCCATACTAGGAACTTTCGTTGCAAAGAGAAAGTATTGTAAGTAGCGAAAAACGGCGACTTTTCGTCACACACAGATTATATATATATATATATATATATATATATATATATATATATATATATATATATATATACTAACACACTCACCACCCACACAAAATTCTCTGGGGTGAACGTGGTCGAATGAATGCTCGATAAGTGAGCTTGTGACCTCCGGAGGCAGGATCTTTCGGGTGCGAGAAAGGTCTGAACCCTTGACACATAAATCAAAGAAAATATGGGTAATAATGAGCATGTATTCAAATAATCAATGAAATCAGTGCACAAAATACACTTGAATTAAACTAATAATCAATGAAATTAATACACAAATACACCTGAATTAAACAGCAGATCACTTTGGATCGCTAAATGATCTGATCTTTGTACAAAAGTTTACAAAAGGTACCGTTAGTTCGGCTGCCGAAACACATATCAGAACCAAGAAAATGTTATCACTTTCCCTTTTGAGACCTACTATTCTTTCTTTGCCCTTTCACAGTATATATATATATATCTATATATATATATATATATATATATATATATATATATATATATATATATATATATAGATATATATATATATATATATATATATATATATATCCTTCTGTCATGTCCACGTGAAGTTTCATTCATTACTGCCCAGTTTCAACTTGTCAACGTTCAGTTGTGTGAAGTTTATGTGTGTGCTGATGTCATTTTGAAGGAATGGAGCAACGAATGAACTTCAAATTTTGCTTGAAATTGGGGAAATCAACCAAAGAGACTTATGAAATTATTAAATCTGTTTACGGTCGTGCTGTTATAAGCTATTCAGAAGTGTTTGAATGGTATTCGAGTTTTAAATGTGGAAGAGAATCGACGAAAGATGATGGGAGATCTGGGCGTCCGCGTTCAAGTCGAACTGACGAAAATGTTGAGCGTGTGCAAGCGTTGGTAAGGTCAGATCGCCGATTGACAATAGAAGTAATTGCCAATTCGTTGAAGTTGAGTGTCATTCACTGAGAATTCCTTCGACAAGGGTCCACTGTGACTGTGGCATTGTACAAAAACGTTTCGAACCGGCTTCTGCGGAGAATGCGGCGTGTGAGGTCCGATTTGCTAGACAGTGGCAATTGGTGTCTCTTGCACGACTACGCATCGTCTCACACGTCAAACATTGTGCAGCAATTTTTGGCCAGAAAACATGTAGTTAGCAGCAGACATATTCTCCAGATTTATCTCCTCCCATAGTTGAAATTAAAGATGAAGTGGGAGCGGTACGAGTAAAGGCGATCGAAGCAACAGTGACAACAGAACTAAAGAGTGACGTTCGACACGAGTTTTTGCTTTGGTTTCCACAGCGAAACTTGAGCGGCACCGAAAAAACGCATCCGACCGCGAAACGAAATCCGCCGCGGATTAAAAGCTGCCATTCCGCTGCCGCGACTTTCGCCTGCCGCAAAGGTCTGAACGTGTTCATAAGCCAACATGTGACGCGAAATTTCCGCTGCGGACATTCCGCGTAGGCTGCGGATATTTCACGCCGGTCTGTGGGAGCTTGAATACGTCGTGGTTGGAATTGTTGTTGTTGAAATTGTTGTTGGAATTGACGTTTCGTGGCTGCTTGATACCGACAAATTTGTTGACGGCAACTGTTTGTCCGTCCGCCCGCCCGTCTGTCCGTCTGTCTTTCTGCCCCTCTGTGCGTCCGTCTGCCTGTTTGCGATTTACGTTAGAGCCTAAACCCTTCACGCGATTTTCTCCAAAAATGATATTCCCGACGAACTGGAGGCCGACCATCTGGACGATCTCAAGGCCTTGCGAATTTGAAACTGTTTTCGGGGCTGTACGAAACCTCAAAAATATTTTCAAAATTTTTCAAATATTTCTCCAAAGTTTTGGGTTAATAATGGTCTTATCGTGTAAAGAATGCTTAAAAAGGCGCAAGTTCATTGTTCATTGAACTCTCTGAATTTTCGAAAATTGCAAAAGTTCAACATTTTTCGGTGTCTTGCTAATACTAAAGATATATTAATGATTTGTCGCCATTAATGAATTATCTTCTCATAGATCTTTTAATAAAATATTTTTTTCGTAAATGAGTAGTTTTCGCATTATTTTGCGTGCAATATAAGCAATTTTTAAACATTTATTTTCTTGAAAACTGCTTGAAATATTTTTCTTTAAATACCGCAAAACTATAATGTTGATGGTAGAGATTGTTTCCTGTAATGAAATGTTCTAAAACTGTATTTTAAACCTTTTTTAAACTTAAACTTTTTAAAACCAACTTTAAATAAAGTTGTCAACATTAAAAAACAGTACTTTTCTCGTTATTTTTGCTTTGAGTAAAGGAATTTTAAAAACATTGTTTTTCTCAAAAAACGATCCGAAATTTTCTGTATTTTGTTCTTGGAAAAGAACATATGCTTAAAATGGTTAATAGAGTGCTGCTTAAAAATCTGTGTAAGTCTCATTTTCGTTGACAACTGAATTTTCGTAAATTGCAGAAGTTATAAATAATGCCAGAAAGTATGTACAGTTGTAGCACAAATAGTTTGTTTTTTGTTTTGTTTTCGTTTCTTTTTTCAATCAAAGAGGTAAAGATTAAGCAAGATAAATGAACACACTATTCCTTTCCGTTATTTTACGACATAATCATCTAATCTATTTCGGCATTTCTCTGTGTGTATTATACTCGTTGATTGAAAATAAAGAATAGTGCCTTGCTCAATAAGAAATTAAACTACTGTTTCTTTGACATCAGTCTCTCTGGTGAAACGATAACTTTTATGCTATAATGTAAATTATGTAAATAATAAAGTTTAATAATTATTTTGAAATTCAAAGGAATTGTGCAGAAATAAAAACTTGATTTTTAATCTTAACATATTTTAACGTATCTGATTCACCTAAAAACAAAACTTAGTTTCGAATGTAGCCTCATACAAACTACATAATAAACCAGTTTTTTAGAGGCATACAAAATTTGATCACATGTAGTTCAGAAAGTTATTTTGGGTGCCCTGACTATGTATTTCAACACTGTTGATATTTACAATGTAAGAGACATTAATAAAAATGAATTACCGAAATGTCGGTTCATGAACAAGCAATTACCTTCCTTGTCGTAAGTTTTTGTTTGAGACATTGTGCACATAATTTCAACATTTTAACATCGTTTAAAATAAAAGGTTTCATAATAAAATGGTTGATTCACTTTGGAAGTATGTGTGAGAATTTTGGGAATGCTGTTGTATTATTTTTGGGATCTCTAAACACATAAAAAGTTCCTTTGCGTTTCAAAACCTCGTTTAGAGAAAAATACGTTGTATTTGCTGTACTTAATTAGTTTTGAAAAAAATAGTCGCATGAAACTTTATTACATTTGATTGCAAAATTGCGTTTGGGGATATTCCTCCTATTCCCCTCCCCGTTCCTTATTTAAGCCCCGTGTATTACGTTCATTAGGTTGAAGTTTCCGGCGTGTGAGGTATGATGAATCGAATCATCGATGTACTGACAGCCATTTGCCAACCCTGCGGCCTTCGCTCTGGCGAACCGCGGCAGCGCGGGAGGCTGCTCCGACGGCTCGGGGGCAATCCCGCTTGCCGCATGTCTGGGCGAGGCCCCGCGTGTCTGGGCGGTGTTGGCGATGAGGGCGCGCGCCATGGCGGCTGCCTGACTCCGAGGGCTCTTCGATCGGAAGGCATCCCCCGCGATCCACGCATTCCGCGTTTTCACTCCACCCACACCCAGACGAGCGGCTGCGAGCGGCGCACGTTACCCCACCCCACCCCCACCCACCACCTCTGCCCTTCCGATACCGCCCGCACACTGCGAATAACCTCCGTCTGGCCGGGCAAAATAAGTGTACGGGCCTAGTTTCTCTTTAATGATTCGGGAAAGATCGTTCTTGCTATTGATCATAAGTAGCACGTTTTTAAATTGATTGTTCTTTGTTCCTTTCACGCAAGTAATGCCCATATATGTTAGTGAATAATTCAGGGTTTATGTGAGAATTGAAAATAAAATTGTTGAGTACGATTATTTAAAATGTAATTAGCTATAAGTTTATATCGTTTTCTTTTTTTCTTGTTTTTTTTTTACATTTTTATATTCTTTTGTAAAGTGGACGCATGAATATGTGTAAAGTTGAGTATATAAATAAGAAAATAAATTTAGCCCCGTAGATTGTGCAGTAAATGACCGAAACGTGTTTGGATGTTATTAAAACGTCTTGTATATGTCGAAAACAATTCGGTCCTCCAAAAATATTCAGTTATTAAGGCGTAGTTTCGAATTAAAAAATTCAGTAGAAGAGATTGAATCAATGTGGGTAGTATGAACATTTTTGTGCGGTGCTGATGAAGCTCGGAAATCTAATTGCTTTTGGGGGGGGGATTCATGATTTCCGATGAAAGTTGTTGGTGTTCTGATGTTGTAATGTAACGTAGCCTGTACGTTGGCGTAGACTGTGCTGGTGACTGTCCTGACTGTACAGGTAACTGTCCTGACTGCGGCATTAAATAGATAAAATCAGTGATTCTTAAATGAAGCCTGTATATTTCAGGAAATGGCTAACAATATCTCTAGTAAGCAAAATTGAAATGAGGACACTGATTAAACAGAGCATTTACAGTTGAATGGAAAAGAGGTAAAGGACGCTTTGTTAAATGATGCAGATGAGACCAAAACAGCGGTTGTACGCGTAAAAATCATATGCCTGCATTCCATTCTCTTCCCGACTCAAAATTAATGAATATATGTTTAGTCTTTTTGTTTGCGAAAATGTAAGTTATTTTCTTTGTTCAATAATTAGAATGGACCGTTTTTATGTCATTATCCTCGCGGGTGACAGAAAGACGTCTTTGGAGAGGATATAACTCATTTTTTTATTACTTTTTAAAGCTTCTGCCGGGTCTTGCACTGGCACGATTTTTATTAGCTTAAAGGTAATCATTTCTAGCCCATAAATTCAATGCTACCAGACACTACAAAAATTCCCTTTTTCCTTTGGAATTATCTCAATCACTTCTTTGTGGAGTTTGGTTTGAAGATCGGCCCTCGTCGTATTGAGTCGAGTTGCTTAAACGATAGACATGTAATAAATAATTTTCACTATTATTGGTCTGTCGACTCTTACTCCGGTGATGATAGATAAGGCTACAGAATGTCACCCATTTCTATTATTGAATTTTTTTCTATCAAATCACAACGCTACAATATTTTACTTATCCTAATTTCAAAAGAACTAATTGTTTGAATGGAAGGGCCAATACTATTTTTCTAATTGTAATGTAACCTTTCATAATAAGATGCTTATTCGCTTTTTATTAGTTCCCTTGTTCACTTTCCAACAAGTCTGTAATTACATTTCAGGTTTTGAAGCTTACTATTCTGTATAATTTTTCAGAGTAACTGAAGTATTACTAGGACCATCATTTTGAGCTTTTAGTCATTGTGGATGACCGATTCAATATTTGTACATACGTAGGGTTTTGTGTGCAAAAATAGCATTTTCAATATATAGAGATTGGGATGAGTTCCCACTTTATCATTGTAGTTATCAGCTAGGTAAAACGTATAGTTTAATTAAAGATACTTGACCCTTTTATTGGAAACCCAAGAATCAAGAAAAAAGCCCTTGCGTTCTAGAAATGCTACACGTAAACAAATGCGTTGTAGATGAGTCCAGGGGAAACGTGCGAGGGTGATCACCGATATTCCTGCGAGAAAATAGATATCGAGAGGAGAAAATGGATTGTCGTCCCTACCAGTGGTGGATCCAGGGGAGCGGGAACATGGGACCCATGGCTCTCCCTCGAAATCAACATTGTTTTGTAATATTACTCAACTTATTCAAAACAGTTTACATCAGCGGAACGGAAGTTGCCTCCAGCCATTCTGAGGAGGCAACTTCCGTTCGGATTCTTTTCGCACGGCATTTAGGCGCGCGCCATTATTTTTAAAATTATTGTATTATTTGATTTGTTAGCCTGCATTAAAATCAGTGTAAACTTGTATTAGAAATACTCCTTTACATGTTGCGCGATTAATGGATGTAAACTGTGTTGAATAAATTGACTAATATTACAAAACAATGTGTGTGTATATATATATATATATATATATATATATATATATATATATATATAAGCATATACATGATTTTACAGACATTTTACAAGACATTTTTGAAATCGACACACAAGATAATGTCCAAGAACTTGCGGCACAACGGACAAGAACGAAAATCTGTAGCTCATTTACCGTTGCAGATATTTTTATTATTTGAGAGAGAATATGATGGATAAAATCTTGTCAAAAATACTCGTCCTTACATGTATTCATGATTCAATTTAATATAGTATGAGAGCTAACATAGAATTTACAGAGCTTGTGCACAGACTCTAATTGCCCCATTCTACGTCACACACAGCTTTTTGCTTTTTTTTACGTTAATAAATAAATGCTTTTAGAGTCCGTCCCTGCCCGTGCACGTCAGTGAAACTAGTGCACTGTGCGCTTTCCAACCCCCGCTCGCTCGTGGCATGGTGTGACATTCCTCTCCCGGCCTCGCCCATGCCATGCGAGGCTCGCGCCTCAGCGGCTGCCCGGTGAGCACGTTTGATCGTTCTGCCTAGGGAGAACACTTTTTTTACAGGTCGCCTAACAGCGGCAGAGCTCAGGTCTCTTCGTTCGGCGGGCGCCTTCATTTAGTAATGGGATTCGAATGCCGGCCACCTCTTCTGATGAACTAGGGTATAACAGCCTGGACCTGTAGAGGGATAGTACGTTAAAATAATTCTCAAATCGAAAACGTTAGCTGAATTATTTATGAATTATTATTATTACTCTGTGCTCCAGATTGATATGATGCATGTGTAGTGCATGTTAGATAAGTGTGTGTAGGGGTGAGAATAGGACAAGGGAGAGGAAGGAAAGATCGCGCGCAGTGCGTGGCCCGTTTGTTAGGGTAATGCTCCGTCATTCGCCTAGTGTTGATTGGAGAAACCGCCGAAAACTACCGATCAGAGCAACCGGCCGCTAGAATTCTCCTCCAGTCAGCAAATCGACCTAGCTTACAAGCTAGTGTCGAAAATACTGCCACCGTCGGCACTCGATCCTACGACCTCCCGGTCAGAAGCACTGCTGTGACATCAGTTGGTACCCTGAGCCACCTCTCCCGGTCTGTATTAGAATAATGTAGATTCTATTTTCACTTAGTTCTGTCGTCTAAAACACAATATCCACTATTATTATTGGCGAATATTTCATTATTAATATCTTATGTAAATTTTTGTATAGTTATCTTAGTACCATTTAGTTCGTACGAACACGTAAACTGTCACAATGTAGATCGCTTTGAAGCAAATTCCTGAGGTAGAACTGAAAGATATACTAGTATATCTGAAATATTTCCTCCTGCTGCGCAATCTGTAAGATAAAAAAGTTTTTTTTTGTGCCAGCATTATAAACGACCTTTTCTACTGCAAGAAATCATTCATAGTCAGCCATTTTACGTTACTGATGACACGAATGACGTTATAAATGATGACGTATTAGCATTTTACGGCACGAATGATTGTGTCATCACACGTTCAGCGAATCACTGCGAGAGAATCGTGAGGAGGTAAAGGTAAACGAAACAGCCGACCACCGTTTTCTCGCACCGATTTCGAATTCCCGAGACGTCACAAGAAAGTTGTTTCGAAAAATCAAGTTTGATTCTCTTAAAAAATGTATAATGCTGTTGTAGAAAAAAATAGCGTACGCAACTCGTTTATGATGTTGCTTTATTGCATTCGTACAAATTTGAAAACTCGCTTCTAACGTCGCTCGTTTTTAAAACATGTACTCATGCAATAAAGCTTAACATTATAAACTAATCGCACAAACTACTATTATTAAATTACCATGGACAGCTCTACCCTTGAGAAGAAATAAAATAACAGTTTGGTTCCATTGTACTAGTTAAAATGAAGAGACCGGAAATATAAGCTTAGGACAAAAAATATTTTATTTTTATTTTTTGCTCATACGTTATTGCTTGTTGTTGCCTTCCATATGGAGCTCGATATTCACTGCGTAACTTACCTGGATCGAGAGGATCATGATGACGAGGGAAATACGAAAACAGTTGAATGTTGCTACATGTTCTCTTACGGAAGTAATTATGAATGGGGATTATGAAATGACAAACCGAGTCAAGTTAACTAGTAGTTAATTAGTAAATCAGTAAATATTAACAATTAAAATTAGGTAAAAAATAAAATTATATATGTACCACGGGCATTAACTGGTTCTGATGATCTCGCGCGACAAGAACCCCTCGGGCCAAAAGCGATTGGGCTGTTGTCGCCGCTCGATTACAACCCTTATAACGACCATAGTACGTAAACGACAATAGTGGCGCTCCCTTCGTTCTGGCCCATGCGTCTCTGCGCTTTCGATCTCGCCCTACACTACGTTCCTGCTCCCATCCGTCCGCCCTCGGACCCGACACTTTCCCAGAACACAGTGGCCTCCCCATCACCCACTAACGTTTAGCCTCAGACCCGTCCTGGCAGCGCCTTCACCATGCATCCCCACCCGCGCTTTTCCATCGACCCCGATTCCTCTCGTCTCGCCCTACCTTCGCCCTGCACTGCCCTTGCGCCGCCCTCACTGAGCTTTCACATCGGCTAGCCCTTCCCTCTCTCTCGCCTTAATCTTCCTTCTCTCTCGCTTCGCCCTCGCCCATCCCCTCGCCCTCGCCATAGCCCTAGCCCTCGCCCTCACACTCCATCTCTCCTTCGCCCTCGCCCTCATGTTCCTTCCGCTGGCTCCTCCCCCTTGCCTTTCTTCTTGCCTCACCCTCGTCTCCCCCTCGCCACGCCGTCGCCTTCGTCATGCCCTCGCCTCGCCCTCCCCTCTCTCGCCCCTCGCCTTCAACTCACTCTCACCCTCGCCTCGCCCTCGCCTCGCCCTCGCCCTCGCCCTCGCCCTCGCCCTCGCCCTCGCCCTCGCCCTCGCCCTCGCCCTCGCCCTCGCCCTCGCCCTCGCCCTCGCCTTCGCCCTCGCCCTCGCCCTCGTGCCCACTTCCCTTTCAGCGTGCTCTAGCCACGTATTTGCTGTCTTCTCTCCGCATTTTCCCCCACCCCATTTCTCTTCTGCCCTTGCTTTTTCCTTCCCCACCTCAATGTACCACTCTTTTTCAGCCCTTACACAGCCAACACGCAGAATCCTTTTCTCTGAATTCTCAAAGCACGAAGATCGCCCCGCACCTCTCCTTGCCCACCTCCACATCTCCTCTCGGCAAACATTCTTTGCTTGCCTGCACCACCGGAATTCAACCTTTTCTGTACGCATACTTCCAGATATAATTTCTTTCCATTAGGAGATGCAGGAACGCCAGTCCTCTTGGAAATCTAATTCCAACTTCATGAAACTGCCACGGATTTTTAAAATATTTTTTCTCTGGTACGGAACAGCGTTGTCAGTAATGCACTTACTAAAGTAAAGTAATGCACAATTCTTCTGATTATAGAGAATTTGTTACATTAATCTTTTATCACATCGGAATTTTTTTGTCACGTTCCCAGGATTCGTTGGGATAGGTCCGCTATTGTTTTCCATTACTTTTGTCTGCTATTAACTACATTATCCCGCTCCTGAAAGTTCTATTTGCTATTACCCAACAGTGAATTGAATTCACATTTTGTTAGACACTTGGCTCACTTTTACACCATTACTGTCAAAAAATTTTAACTATGTAAATTTTAACTACGTTAAAAAATTTTAACTACCTTATGTAATCCAAAGTATTCCTCAATATTATGCCTTCAGATAATTTCATTTACACATTTTTGATATTATTATTATTATTATTATTATTATTATTATTATTATTATTTTGCGAAATTTAGAGTTGAAAAATATTACAGGACAATTGCGAATGGCGCAGTACTCGCGATTCGGACATAGCTTTGCGAGATAGTTTAGTTGGCAACCGCAGTTTTTCACCCGCAACCCCCGCGCCGGTTCTAACCCTGCCTGTACAATGATTTGTTTCTTTAAACTTTCCGTACGTATAGAAAACAATATACTGAATTCTAGGGCAGACATTTTAATTTGGTTAGAAGTTTTTAAAATGATAGCTGATGTAATAGCAGGATATTACAATATTACGACTTACCAATATTACAAGAAAATAAGTGAGGTTGTAGCACCATTAGTTTAATATTCGAATCTTGCATCATTATCTACCACGATTATATTAACAAGAATATGTTTTAATGTTTATGTTTTGTTTACTTATCTCATGTAATATTGCAGACAGTTGGATTTACTTTCCAAATATTTGATGATTATATCCCAACCTTGATATATTTTTCAAAACCTGTGTCTAAAGTTTGCGGAACCATGAAATGTGTATAAAATACGTTAAAATTAACACTTGGAATTAAAATTTGAATAAAATCTCAGATATGAGCAGTCGGTTGTGTTCGTAAGGATGCCCGAATGTGTCGTTTAGGAGTAAGCACCATGAAAAGGTAACCGTTGACTTGGAAAAGTGAAGTTTCAATAAAAGATGGAACTTCTTTACCTTTTTAGCTTCTGTAGACGAATAAATAATGTGCGTGGAATATTTTTCCCAATTAGAGCAAACGTTGAAATCATATTCAACATATATCGGGTTTTTATTACATTATAATAATTTAATCTGGATTTCTTTAAAGTCATGATTATTAAATTATCATTTTAGCGTGAGAATTTCGTAGAACATTGTTTGTTTCAGTAGCTATGTGCTTCGTTGCATAATTCAATTTTAACTCCTAACAATTTAATTTTTCCGATTGGAGGGCCATGTCCCGTATTGTGAAATTAAATAAGTGTTTTACAACCGATTTTCACTCCATCGATTCAAGACATAAAAGACTGGTTCTGTTTCCGTTCAGCTGTAATAACAAATGTAGAACTGCTTGAAACAGTTACTGGTGTTCAGATATATCATTCATTGCTGTTTGTATTTGGTCTCATTCGAAAGAATCGATGCTAGATCTAGTCTGAGTTTTGTTTTGTCTTGTTTTTTGTTTTGTTTTTTCAAAGAAATTTTTTTTCAAAGCCTGTCTCGTTTGATTTTTCAAGTGTTTAATATCTTATGCATATGTTTTGTTTATCTCTGAAATAAATCCCTCATAACCGTCGTACGTTTTTCGCAAATGCAAAACATAATTTTGAAGTTTTATCGATGTGTGGTACAAGTAATTAATATAATACATGTAAATTACAAAAGATAAATAAAATCTAATATGTAACTGATAAGACATGAATTTGCATTAAATAACAAACACACATTATATGTAATTCAATAAAAAATGTTATTCCTTGGTATGTAGTTGCGTACAGAAAAACATTAAATATTTATTTACCGGCTATCTTAAACATCATTCACAATTTTACTGATAAATTCCTCGTCGGCCAGAAATGGAAATATTGCAAGTGATGGTGATGGTACCACACACCTTGACTTCCTCTATGTCGTGGTTTCCCGTCTACGCCATAATCAAAAGGAGAATATTTCAGATATTTATGCGTAATTTGGCTGAAACTGGATTGTTTAATGGTGCTTCAATATCACTCCCTCCAACATTTCCTTGATAGATTAAGTTTCGACGTGGCCATAATACATATTCATACATATTCTTGTAAGAAATAGAAAATATCTGATCATACTTTATTATAACTCAGTTTTTATTTCGAACGTAGTGTGATGACACAATATTGTCAAAATGAAGTTTCCTATCTTTAGCATACCGGAAAGTGTGGTTTAGAGTGTCAACTAATGTCACTGCAGTGTGTCTGACCGGGAGGTCCAGGGGTTGGATTCTCGACGGTGGCAGGATTTTTTCGACACTAGCTTTTCAGCTAAGTCGAATTCAGCAGCTGTGGAGGAGAATTCTAGCGGCCGGCTGCTCGGATCGGTAGTTTTCCGTAATTTCTCCGATCAACACTGGGTCAATGCCGGAACAGTACCCTAACAAACGGGCCACGGACCACGCGTGATCTTCCTTTTCCTTGTCATTACCTCACCCCTTGTTACCTTTCCTCACACACTTACTCTTATATGCAATACACTGCCACACATGTCAGAAGACCAGTCAGGAGCTTGGTGCTTCTCCCTTATGGGGCGGTGCCACGCTTGGGGGAGACACTGGACTGTGGAAAATCCTCACAAGCCGATGTAGGATGGAGCCGGATCTTGTCATCCAGCGGGAAAGATCACGGCCGTCTCTCGCGATAAAAACGTGCTCTAGACTTACGGGACTCATAGCCCTAGCAGTTGACGCGCCCGGAATCACTAATCAATCAATCATCTGCGGCGTGTGTGACTGTGCGTTGCTCTGGCATGTGCGGTGCGAGGGCAACTCGACAGAGTGTCAGGGTGAGAGCGGGAGCTGGAAAGCGGATCTCGTTGGCGCTGCACTCCTCGCATTTGGAATAGGCCTCTTCTCGCTATTGAGGAATATCGACATGAGCGCTCTGAAAAAAAAGTTAAAATGACACGAAACGGTGTTCATCAAAATTTATGTTCTTTCTAGTTTGATTGTAAATTTTTTCTGAAATAGATTGTTTTGGTTCTCTTAACCCAAAGGGTACTTTATTGTGTAATATTCTAATTGATAGACAATCATTACGTTGAAATTTACCATCTTTCAGAAGAAAATTGTTTTCCTATAAATATAATTAGCAATTACTGACTATGTGTATCGCTTGTGACATCAACATTTTCACAAAACAAGGTGGGAACATAGTTTTATTGTCTTGTTAATTGTGTAAGTTAATTTCTGATTTTGAAGTTATCTGATTTTTAAGCAACACTTTCTTGCTAATGGTCTATGTTTTTAATGTTCTGTTTTTTTACATTTCAATAACTATCGGACATTAAATAAATTTTGAAAACATCGCCCTAAATTACGGAGTTTTTATCAGCAGTCTCGAAGTTGTTTTCGACAGTCTACACGCCCGCTAGATTATGAAAAAATTTATGAACAAATTTATGAAAAAAAAAATATTTTCCTCCCCTAGTGTGTTTTATCGATAGCGAAATATAGTATTCAGACTTCAAAGAAATATAGTATTTGATTTGATATGGAGAATACGTATAAAACTATTTCACATCAATAAACGAATACAATCTCATGTTAATGAACGCATCACAACTGTAAACTCAACTTGCAGTTGGACCTATTGAAATGGTGTAGCAATTTGTTTCTGGAAAATGTAATTTTACACGTTCAACACATTGTGTTCGCCCTGATTATTCAGATAACACCGCATATCAACTGTAAACCGTTGGTATAGCTTCAAAACACAAAATTTTAGGCCTTTTATTACAAACAAATATGAAATGAAATAAACATTTTTTCTAACTGAATAAATCTTGTCAGTCATTTTTTACGAAAAGATTGAGGACACACATTTTTCTCAAATTTGGGTACTCGTACATAATACGTCCAATGTAGTTCTATTCATGAAATTTCGATGACAACAGAATGTCATCAGAAGTATATATTTCATTGACTATTCTGTAAAATAGTTAACCCGAAAATGTAATATTGTACAGGAATAAATTTAACGAAGAGGTCGAATCTTTTATGCTGCATGAATGTTTTTATAGTGTTAAGAGATTGATTTAAATTGATTTACATAAGCTAAAAAGTATATATACATATACTTTGTGTGTGTGTGTGTTTTACTCATGTGCAGCATAATTAGTTTTACGCAATAAGCTGTTGTACGAGTGAGGCTACTTTTAAAGCATCTCTAGGCTATTGTATTCAATACAGGGCCAAATATTTGGATAAATTTTCAAATTACTTGTATTCTCACAATGCATAAATATTAAAGTAAATAATTTAAGAATATATGGCAACGACATATGTGGCTTTTAGCGCATTGAAGTATCTAAAGTAAATCGAAATCTTACAAATTCAAGTTAAGCGCAATTGTCATAAGCGAGTGAATATGCGCAATATTCTTCGTGCTAGCTGTTGCGTGCAAAATATGACCATAAACGTGAAACGTGATTGAGCAGAATGTGTCGGAGCGATATCGTTCGGCGCGGCGGTTCGTGGATTCACCCGCGAGCGGGGGCAGGGAATCGACCTGTGGCGTACGCGGAATATCGCACCCCTCTTGCTGGCGCGCGTGTCCCGCCCTTTCTCGGAAGGCGAGCGGCGCGCCGGCGCGAGCGCCGTCGGCGGCAGCCGCGTCGTCTGCCCTCGTTAGGGGGTATTAGCCGGAGGCGTTGGCCATAGCCGCCGCCGCCGCGCCCCGACGTAATCGGGTGACCACAATTCTCGCCGTTTTCCTGCAGCGGCGCGCGCCGTTCTCGTTATTTTTCCTTCTCCGGTCGTGTGATGCCTTTTTTTCTTCTTCCCGAGTGGCTTCACATCGATTTTTCAGGTTCAAATGAACGATGTCGTCACCTCGGCAAGTTGGCGCCCGGTCGTGTAGAGTATAAAGTGTTCTCTTGTTCTGTCTCTGTTTCTCTCTCCCCTCCGTCGTACTCCTCCATTCCTCTTAAACTACTTGCATGGCCGTTCTTTCAATTCTCTCTCTCTCTCTCTCTCTCTCTCTCTCTCTCTCTCTCTCTATCTATCTATCTCTATCTATCTATCTATCTATCTATCAATCTACCTACATATCTCTATCTATATATTTATCAATCTCTCTCTCTCTCTCTCTCTCTCTCTCTCTCTCTGTCTCTCTTGGCCTCCCCATCTTCTTTCACTCATATCTTTCTCTTTTGTGTATCTTTTCCCCTCCTCTCTTCCTGGCCTCACTTCTTTTCATTTCTCTCAATCCTTTCCTCCCTTGGGTCCGTCTTCCTTTTTTCTTTTTTTAGCTCTCTTCTGCCGCTGCCTTTTTCTCTACCGCTCCCTTTTTCTCTCGTTCTCATTCTCGCTTCCGCGCACGTTGACGCGCGCGTGCTTTGCAACTTAACACAAGTTGCCTGAATCTCCCTTGAGAGTATGCTTTCAAATGCACATCGACACTCCTCGATGACAGGGTCAGCTCGTGCTGTGACCTCCTTGTCATGCGAATACAGCACGAAATGCAGGAAATAAACATCCATATGCAAGGCGTGAATTTAATCAATAACCCTTTGAATCGTAGAACCTGCTTTAATTCTCTAATCGGTGTTTGAATATCCGGACCGATAAAAGCTATTTTTGTGTAGCTATTTTGGCTATTGCATTCAATTGTTGACCTGGTTTAGGGAAAGGTAGTTTAGTATTCTTTGAAATTTTGCATCCTAGTGGTATACATAATTTCGCGAAATTTTAACTTGGTGTCAGCTTCATTCTACCCTCTGTTTAGTGAAACGTGTGTGGTAAGTAGACACATACTTGAAATTTCGTGAACCTGTAGCATGCAAAATTTAATCTTTCATTTTAAAAGCCGTGTATGGTAATAAAATTTTATTTCCATTTGATATATATATATATATATATATATATATATATATATATATATATATATATATATATTGACTTTAATTTGTTCTGGTCGTGAATGAAATGCGCAGAATTTTCCTGTGCGTCGGGAAACGTTCGGAGAAAGCAATGACACTGCAAGCGCAGCGTTTCTCCACATTTGTATCACCTCTCTACAATTGGTATATATTCATCTTTTTTCTTTTGTTTATGATATTCGAGAATTCATTCAATAATTAAGCAGACAAATAGCTGTAGAGCAAAAATGTTACATTAAATTGATATATTTTTTGTCTCCTTTTCCGCGTAATCCTTACCGATTTCTCTGCACTTATCCCATCTTCTTGTCAGTCTTCTTACCCCCTCGGAAAGGATTCCTTTACCTTTATCTGGAAGTCAGTTTCGTACTTTTTCTTTACCTCTTCGTTGTCGTTGAACTTGATGCCACAGAAAGCTCCTATGATCGGACCAAACAGATAAAAACTGAAGGGGCAATGTTAGGACTGTAAGGAGGATGTGATAGGAGCTCCCAATCCACTTTGTCGATAGTTTCCAGTGTCAATTGTTCCATATAAGGTCGAGCGTTATCTTGAAGAAGTAGTACGCCTTTTCTGATATTCCGGACATTTCCTGTTCAGTGCGGGCTTGACTTAGTTCTCCATATTGTCTGAATAGCATACATTGTTGTAAGAGCGTTGCTCCTCCAAATAATCACAGAAAATATAACCATGAATATTCCAAGATATGGTTACCATGACCTTACCAGCGGATAGTGACATTACTACTGTTTCCACTACATTTTTGACGATTGGAATCCGGCTAAAAATACTGTATCCAAGTGTTTATTGTAAGTTAAAAGCCGTCCAAAATTCCGTCACATTCGCAGTTGAAACAATTGTGCGTAGTCTCTCGGCTTTGTGATAAACGTTAAGCTCTTTTGGAAACCAGCTTTCACAAACTTATGATAGTTCATTTTGTTCTGAAAGAAGGAATGAATGAGTTCTCAATACTTCTTCGACCTATTTGAACAATTTGTTTAAGTGTAAGTCGTCGGATATATAAATCAAATCAAAATTTTAATCTGGAGGTCTACATGTTATCCGTACGCCCAGAGCGATGTTTGTCGGTGAGGTTTTTCCGGACACTTTAAAAGTTTTCCACCTTCGTGTAAAAACTCGTACGGTTTTTGAAGCAAATATTTCCTCAATGTTTGTTCATCCAGAAGAGTACTTCTGACAATTGTACACTTTCCGAAAGTAGAAATCCGTAAAATTAGAACTCAGTCCCTCAAAAGAATTTTTTCGAATGGACACGTTATCGTAACTAAGAGTTTAGAGGGTATGTTTATGAAAATATTAATCTAACAGCTTAATAACACTCTTTCCAAGGTATTCAACACATTCTTTACAAAGTTTCAATTGCCTACATTATGCGTTTTCTTCACCAAAAACTTTTGTTTAAATATTGAATGATCCACTTGTTTGTAAGATTAGAGTTGGCTCCTACATAGAAATACAGATGAATGATAATAATGATACTGGTATTAATTAAATTAAAATAAACTCTAGAAAATTGTATTCAATGCAGTGTCATCTCTGCAAAAGTGCTTGTTATATAATGTGATTTTGGTTATCCAGTTAAAATAATTTGTTAGAATTCAGTGCAGCAGTACTTTTGTTTTTCCCATTTTAACATGATTTGCGAGGAACAAAGAACATTGTTGAATTTATTTGGACTGATTACCAGAACATGTGTATGTATTACAGATCATATGTGTTATTATGACTAGATCCTCAATATTGGTACTTACCTTCTGTTTGATTGGTCATAGACGTTGCTGATTGCCAAAAGTTCATAAATTGTCCATCTCTTATACAAAAAATGTATTTAATGGATCAATTTTGTTATTTTATGACGGTTGTGAATGAACTAAACTAAGATCATTTTTTTTCCACAAAAATTACGTGAAAATGTCCTGAGTATCTAGAAAGCTATACATTTTTTTGTTTGAATTTTTCTGTATTATAAGTTATTAGTCGTTTTGAACAGTGTAAGTGAACCATATATGTACGCGAAGAAGGTGTCTTAACGTCGTAGTAGTGGCGGCATCAGGGAAATAGGGAGTGTGTAAAGGTTGATTACACAACACTTTGAAGTTGTAGTCTCATGTAAACAGATTCGAAAACACATTACAACAATGACCTAAAATACAGAACTGAATAATGTATTGTGTTGTTATTTTCATTTTATTATTATTAGTGTTATTACTTATTACTTATTATGTTAATAGTAAATTATTCTCACTTCCGGAAACAATGTGTGGAAACAGTGTGTGCAAACAAAATAAACATTCGGGTATATAATTTAAATGAGAAGATAAAACTTTTGTTGAAACTTTTATAAGAATGTTTAATTCAGTATTGTCATTTTATATATTGTTTTCGAAACATTTCTATGTCATTGGAATATATGTCTTGCTTGTACAGTTGTGTGTTACGTAAGTCCGTAAGTGAAGGCGAGTTCTTATTTGTGTGAGTGGGTATAAGTGTCGAGGGAGGATGCGGTCGAAATTAGTCAAACTATTTTGACTAAACATTTGCACGCGTTGCGCAAATTGATTCAGAAAACTGTCGACGAGGAATGCGACATTCTCTTCGTATTTATGACCTGGGGAAGGATATGAAAGGTATTGTGTACTTATAATCCTTACGTTTTATTATATTTTCTGAAGTTCTTGCAATGCAATGCAACATTAATGTTGTACTACACCCTTACCCGCAATTACTCCGAGATGGTTTTTAAATCTTACTAAGAGAGTAGTAAACTTCAAATTTGTTTAAGAAAATCACTTGGAGTTTCTGTCAGTTCGCTAATATGAATCGGAATATATTAATGTGTAGTAACTTTTCATTGCGTCAACTCTTATCAGTTTACATTGGCGGCATTTCCTTCTTTTTATAAGGAAGTGTCAGTTAAAATGGATGTGTCATATCACATTCAGCTGCGAAAAATAGCCGAATCAAGTCACTGCGAGAAATCTGAAGCGTTGAGGATAAAAGTTCATAAGTCTGTTTCTATTTACTTAACTGAAGTGATTTGTGACGAAGTGACTGATTTCAATAATTGATAATAATCTGCGCACTAGAATTCTGGTTTAATGAAATAATTATAACAAGAATACGGTCTTGCTCTCCAGTCCCGAAAGTACCACATAGAATAGGAACAGTATTGGTAAGTCATCATGTATATGTTACTTTATTAGTGATATAGCTCATATTCCCTCTGCATGGTGCGCAGTGAATATAAATGTATGCTATTGAAGATTGAAGAAATGAAGATTTTATCCCTTTCCGATTTTCTGGTACACTTTGACCGCAGTGTAGCTTATGTTAATACGTAAATGTAATGTACTTTTTATGCAATGTATGTCCAATTTTTCCAGGTCTTGTAATCTCATCACATGACGATCTTAAAACAAGTACTTCTTCATGTGTCACAACAAATGTTAGCATGTTGAGTTTTTAGAATTTTTTTTTCAGTAGTAGAAAGTAGTTTTACAAGAAAGCTTCTGAGAGTATGAACCCCATTTTTGTTGATGATATATGAATCAATTACAAATAATGTCAAATTGCTGTTTGGAGGAAGGGAAATCTCAAATAAAGGTTCTACATAGTTTTATAATAGGCACACTAGCAATTTCATTCTGGTTTTATTTCCACGATTGTCAGAAGGTTTTATCGTGTAGAAGAGCGTGGAGAAAGCTCCAACATGGTGCATAACTTTCGTGAGGAAAGCTTCATTGTATGAGAAACACTTTCACTCTCCATTTCTTGACGTTGAATATTATATCTGACAGGAAGTGTTTCATCTTCCTTCGTCATTTCATATCGCCTTTAGAGGGAGGCCCACAGCCACTTCGTAATAAATGTCTGGACTGATTACCGTCGCCTTGTTTCTGACAACTTTTCGGAGGTTGACCTGTAAAGTGGTTGTGTTCATGTCTCTCTCTCTCT